>CAJNDT010000113.1:1865000-2010000 GCA_905221615.1 Symbiodinium sp. CCMP2592 | reverse complement strand
CATACAACATGGGTGGGCTGGATCCAGCCTCCTATGATGTCTTCTGTGATTGGCTGCAACAACAACGTGATACTGACATTATTCTTGCACAGGAGCTGCACTGGGGTTGTGGGAAAGATGAGGCGAGTTGGACCATAGGCGGCTGGCATGCCATTATCAGCCCAGACCCCAAACAGCGCTATAGTGGTACTGGGGTCTTTATTTCTGGACGCGTCGCCTCTTCGGATCAGATTGCCTACAACACCATCATCCCGGGCAGACTTCTGCACGTGAGATGCACCCGGCAAGCAGTCACGCTGGACCTCATTGCTGGGTATCAACATGTCTGGCAAGAGAAGCGCAAAGATGCGGTGGCGAAGCAGAGGCACACCTTCTGGACGCGACTTGGAGTTCTCCTGCACTCACTTCCTGTGCGTAATCTGTTGATTATGGGCTGCGACCTGAACTCTGGTATCAAACCGATTCCTGGCTTGATTGGCAGAGGTGTTCTTCATACTTCTCGTGATTCGGATCCGGAGTTGGAAGCCATCATTAATACGCATCATTTAGTCTTGTTGAACACATGGGGTAGAGCCACCTCGGGCCCCTGCCATACGTTTAAGAACGGGAAGGTCAGGACACAACTCGACTTTCTGATAACGCGTAGGCTCACTGCAGATGCGGAATCACGACGTTCCGCTCCCATCGCTTTAGATCTCATGCCGTGGAGGCAAGGTCCCAAGCACAGACCCGTGCTTGGCAGCCTTCTGTGGGTAGCGGGATGGACTAGAGCACGCCCCCGACCTGCAGGTGGATGCTCACTGCCACACCTGAGGCAAGCCATTCTCGCAGAAGGTTCGGAAGCGCAACAGCTTCGTGTAGTGGTGCGCACAGCGCTGACTGCACTGCCAGATGATCCTGCGCTTAAGCTTAAAGCCCTGAACCAGGCTGTTATCCCGCAGTGTGCCGCCATGTTTCCACGCAAACCAGCCAACAGTAGACGGCCGCGAGACTCACCTCTCGTCAAAAGCTGCGTAGCAAACATGTGGCAGCAGCATCGTGCGCTGAAACGCTTTGGGCCGAGTCCGGACAGGACACACATCTGGGGAGCCTGGCGACAGTATGCGGCCTTTAAGGCAAGTGTCAAGCAACTGCAGAAAACCAGTAGACTTGCTAGGAAAGCCCATGTCGAGACTCTTATCCAACAAGCTGAACAGGCGTCCCAGAAACAGGATCAAGCTGAGGTCTATCGAGTCATTAATCAGCTGGCCCCCAAAAAGCGTGTTGAAAAGGTTCGGATCCGGTCAGTAGATGGCAAGCTTCTGGACAAGCAGCAAGAGTTCACGGCAATCTACGAATACTTCAGCAAGGCTTTTAGTCGTACTGAGCAATATTCCCGCCCCTCCCTCAGCCCGCTTAGCATTACACCCGCGGAAGTTCAACATGCCATTAAGCTGCTCAAAAATGGGAAGGCGGTTCCACCTGGTAGCATGCCGGCAGAACTCTGGAAGCTGTGTCCGGAAGAACTCTCCGAGGTGCTGTCGACTGTGCTTGCAAGCAGCGAAGAGAACGACCAATATCCGGCCGAGGTTGTAGATTGTTCCCTTAGTCTCCTCCCTAAGCCCAACAAACCCACCCGCCTCCCGAAGGATCTTCGACCCCTAGGCCTCCAGGACCCTAGTGCCAAGCTGCTAGCGGTCGTCCTCCGCACACGTCTGCTGGACATTGTCCAAGAGCGATTGAGGCAGATCCCACAATTTGCATACTGCCCTCAAAAGGCGATCGATCAGGCAATTTCTAGGGTAGCGCAGCATTGTCATCGGGTTAGAGAGGTTGTCAAACATAGCACGGTTAGCACCCATGACCGTCGGGAGGGTCTCATGAGATCCCAATGCACAGGGGGATTAATGATCAGTCTGGATCTTAGCCGTGCCTTCGATCTCCTGAGCAGATCCGCCTTGGACGGTTCACTTCAGGCGGCATCAGTGCCAGAGGATCTTCGAGCGGCCATTCTTGCCATTCACGAATCATGCAGATACAGTGTTGCACATGGCACGTACTGTGATACCTTCGACCTACAGGTCGGAGTCAGACAAGGTTGCGCGCTCTCACCGCTACTGTACGCATTGTACACGGCTTGGCTTTTCGAACTTGGCTTGGGAGGTCACCAGCATTGAAGAGCTTCAATTCGTTTGTAAGTGCGTACAGGTCACGTACAGGCTCCTGCAGGACAGCGGAATGCAGGTAAACCCCGAAAAGTCCAAAATAGTGGTGGCGCTTAGGGGGAGTGCTGCTGCCAGGTGGTTGCGTAAACACACGCAACGCACACCAGAGGGCACCTTTCTCGACCTGGGCACTCCACATCAGCCACTTAGGATTCTTCAGGTTTCGCAGATTGTCTATCTAGGAGTTGTTGCGAGCTACACAGGGTTCGAAATGCAGACCTTCAAGCATAGGCAACGTGCAGCAGCTCAGAATCGACAACGCCTGCTGAAGCTGCTTCACTCTCGAGTGCTCTCGCAAGGCCAGCGAGTTCGCCTCTACCGAGCTTGTGTTGTCAGCTCTTTGTTGTACGGATTGCATGCGGTGGGTATTACTGCTCCGGTATTGCGTGCTCTAGAGGCTACAGACGCGAGAGCACTGCGGGCTTTGGTTCGGTCACCCGCACATCTGTATCACGAAACCACGGATAGCATTAGGGCCAGACTGAAGGTTCCGTCCCCGGGTGAGATGCTCCAGAAACTTCTTAACAAGCGTTGTAAGGTTGTTCAGGAGCCTGCGCTGCAAGAGTGGTTTCAGATACAAATCCGTGCACTAACCGCGAAGGATGCTGCTGCGTGTACACCTCCCGAGGTCCACTTAAGTCGCGAAGGAATACCAGGGGTGCCATGTCCCGTTTGTGGAATTGTTTGTGTGAGCCACCAGCACATGCTCTCTCACTTTGCACGCAAGCATAAACCTGAGTATCAGGAGGCCCAAGCTGGTCCTGCCAAGGACCCCAGGTGGTACATGCAGCATGCAGTTCGGGGAATGCCACACTGTCGGCACTGTGACAAGCGGTTCGTTCGGTTTGAGGGTTTTAAAAAACACTTGAAACAAGCCTGTCCTGTGTTACATAAACCTCACAGTAGCCAGCCCGTTGTTGTTAATGAGGATGCAGGGCATGTCACTGAGCCGGAGGTCAAGGTAGCCTCCGCTCAGGAGGGGTCCCATGGGCTTAGGAACCCGACCCCTCAGACATGCCCTCCTGGTGAACCGGAGTCTGTGGAGTCGCTGACAGAGCCTGTGCCAGTGCTAGCCGAGAACCCTGAGTTCCGTCGAATGTCAATGCACAGCTGGCAGAGTGTCCTGCGCAAGCCGGAGTACTGCAAAAGTTTGAGCACGTACTGTGCCCTCTGTGGGCAATGGGCTGAGCGCACGGGGTTTAAGCAGCATATACGTCTTAAACATGCCGAGTCGCACGCGGTCCATGCCAGGGCAGTTGCACGCAGCACGCAACTTGGGCTTATAGCGATTTCGCCGTGCCGCTACTGCCAAGCCCCGTGCAAACAGCCGGCGCGCCACCTTGCCGCCTGCCCTGCAGTATACCAAGCATCTCTGCTTCCGCTCATCTTTGCTTCCGCTCAGGTCAGCCATGAGCGTTGCCATGGACACGGACGAAAGTCAGAGAGCGGCGGTGGCCCAGACCGAGCTCAACCTGCTGGGACTCCCTCGAACAGCGCCTCCAGCAGCACCGAGCGGCCCGATGCAGTCCACACCGTTGGAGACAGCGCAGGAGGACTGGAAGGACAAGGACGATCGGGAATGGCAACAGGCCCGGGACTCCGACTGGCAGTCCCAGAAGTGGCGCCGGCCCTCCTCGAAAGGCACGGGTCGGAATGCGGAGAACTGGTCCAAGCGCAAGTATCCGGAGGAGAATGTCGACCAGCAGGGGACCCTGGACAAGCAGACGCAGGTCCTCCTGCAGATGATGACCCGGATGACGCTACGACACGACCAGGAACTGTGTCGGATCCGCTCCGACACATCGTTCATGCTGTTCAGCGATGTCGGCGACCACGGCTGCCTTCCGCAGATGAAGGCCACGGCGGAGAACTGGTCCGAGCTGTTCACCCAGGGGAAGGTCACCTGCTCCCTCAAGGTGATCATGATGCTGAACCTTGTCAAGCTACTGAGGGAAGCCTTGGGAAAGGCTCTGCAGGACGAGACCCTGGCCGAGAAGTACCGCTCCCTCTCCTGGCTAGTGGAGGGAGAAAACGCGCTCTCACCGTGCTGGACCTACTTCGAATGGAATCCGGCCGAAAAGAAGGAGGTGCGCTCCCAACAGGCCCCACTCAAGCATCAGGAGGTGCTGAATATCCTCGACAAGATGGATCAGGCCATCCCTCTGCAGGGCGTGCTCACCAACTTCCGCAACACCAAGGGCATGGACCAGGGCAAGGAGAGCGAGGTCATCCCCTTCATGATCAGCATCGGCCTCCGCCACCCAGCGACAGCGGACATCCACGCCGGCCTCGTAAAACTGTCCGGATGCTCCTGCATGAAGCTGGTGGGCTGTCGCCTACGACCGGATCGGGGACAGCGCCCGCAGCTGGCAAAGCAGCTCGAGGAAGCCTTTCAGGCGACGAGCTTCTGCGATTGGGCACCTCGGCGCGCGAGGTAAGTGGCCCAGGTCGGCCGCTTGCCACAGCCGTGTCTAGGTCGACACGGCATGCTATGAGCGAGGGACCCAGATATCCCCTCCCTGCTGCACAGTTACGCAACCCTGACAATCTCTGCTATGCCAACTCAGCGCTGCAGGCCCTATATTGGACGGGCGTCTTGCAGGGGCAGCCTTCGGCCTGTTATGGTGCCATACAGGCTGGCATGTCAGCTCTTGCCAAATCCGGACACCAATACCTGCCCGCGAACCTCCACCTTCAGGTCATCTTTCGAGGATGGCCCAGCCTGCACAGGCAGCAGGATGTGGTAGAGTTCCTGCAGCATGTTCTAGACATAGCTCAACCTGCCGTGTATTCGGGTATATGGGAAGCTAGACTCACGAACCCGCACACTGTCACTGAAGCAGGTCGGCTGGCGTGCCCCTTGATGCTGCACTTTCCAGGCCGTGATCTGCAGTCCATGATTCATGCCTGGCATCATCAGTACTCCACGCATGCGCTTGTGTCACACTCTGGGACCGTTCTGCTGCAGCTCTGTCGGTACACAGACACAGGCACGGGCACTGCTAAGACTCGGCAAGTGCTACATCTTGCAGCAGGTGACAGCGTCCAGCTTCCTGTCTTTGCTGAGCCGCAGCAAGACACTGTACGATGGGAGTCCTTTAGGATCATTTGGGTTCTGTTTCATAGAGGCTTAAGGGTCACTGAGGGGCACTATCAGGCTGCACTGTGTCTCCCAACCAGTGAGGGCTGGACCTTTAAAATCTGTGATGACTCACGTGCCCCTAAAGCTCCCACTGCCCGCGACATGCAAAGTCTAGACAGGGATGCGTACCTGATTGGACTCCTGTCGGCGGGAAGCTTTTCTGAATAACAGCGCACAATGCGCGGGGAGGACTTTTCTGCACAAGCCGCTGTCCTCTCTGCGCTGCATGCTTAATGCTCGATAGTTCTGATGCTGTCGCCGAAGCGCCGAATCAGCAACCGGAGCCGTCGACAACACCGAACTCAATCCGTTAGTCTGTCTGTGTGAAGCTGCAGTGCCTTCATACCGGCCCTCGTCCTACCTGTCGCATGGTGCTGCTTAGCTGGTTCAAGCTTCTCGGTGGCCCAGGTCGGCCACCTGAGATATTGTGCCTAGGTCGGCACATTTGCTGTCCTGCGGTGCCCTTGGCCACGCTCCCAGCATGTGCACTCTTCGTGTCTCAGGCATCTCCGCATTGGCTGTCCTTGCTTTGTCTGTTCTCCTGCTCATACAGCAGTAGTCAGCTTGAGGTTAATGGCCTAGGTCGGCCATTGCCTAGTGCCCAGGTCGGCACGTTGTCACGCATGGCTGTGAAGCTTGAACTTCCTGGCGATATTTACTATGATGCTCTGGAAAGCTATATGCTCACTGCACAGCTTACTGAGCTCATGCGATGGCAGCAAGCAGTGATACCGGCCGCACTCAGTCTGACAGCCAGGAATGATATCTTTCGGTACGCGCGTACTCTGCTTCGGCCGGAGCTATACCAGCTCTTCTCGCGCTACTCTGAGCAGTACTCGCGCCTGGTGCCATGTCCGATGCCTGCTGTTTTGCCTCCGCCAGATGACCTCGCCAGTGAAAGGCCCAGCCTAGCGGAACAGCATGCTTGGATGCACCTTCAGACTGGTGGTGGCTCGCTTTGGGAAGCTGTGCGACAAACAGTGGCCTTACTTGATTTCGAGGCTCCAAGGCAGGTCATGATGAAACAGCATCGTCAGGCCAGGAGCTTTCATCTTGGAGTCTGTGCACGCGGACCTTTGATTGGCATTTGCAAGGCAACGCCGCTACACCACAACGTGTGCCGTCTGCTTACATTTCTGGTCAAGCATGTACATCCCGAGCACAGATTTACAAGCCTGGCTGTCAACGTCAACCATTTCACTCCGCCACACAAGGATACCCAAAATGGTCCGCAACACAACCTTATCATCAGCCTCAGCCAGCAGGACCATGGAGGCCTTTGGGTTGAGGATCCGCAGGGCAAGATCTACTTGGAGCATCAAGGCGAGCTTCGACGTGGCGAGCACTTTTCTCTGCTTGACCATGCCCTGGTTTTTCCGGCTCATCGCAATCTGCATGCCAGTTATCCGGAGAGGTCGGCTCCTTTAGCATCCGAACTTGATCGGTTTACGCTGATTGCGTACACAGTTCGCAATTGGGCGAGCTTGCGGGCACCCATGCGCACGCGCCTGCAAGCGGTTGGCTTCGACCTGCCAGAGGATGATGGCCCCAGCCAAAGCAGTTTGCCTCCCATGCTCCTGCCCACGGTTCTGATCTGAGAGTGGCAGCCAGTACGGAGTGCTCTTGCATTGCCACCACTCCCTAAGACCCCTCCCGCTGTTGCCTGTGCTCTAGGATTTAGGGGTTGCTTCGATTGTCCTTAGGACTCTTAGGGTCCTTTTGCGGTTCCTGCAACTTACTCCACGAATGGTAGCGGGACAAACATACCCTCCGATGCAGCAGCTTCAATGCACCATGGGTTAGGCGTTATCGCTATTGCTATGAGGCCTGCGCGGGCCAGTGAAAAGTTGCAGTGAAAAGTTGCAGTCTGCATGCCTGCCTGCAACATTCTCCAGCCAATGCTACATCTGCATTTATGCCTTGGCCCTGTGCTTCCTGCACCTAGGTCATGGCTGAACGTATGGCAGCGCCTTCTATGGCTGCGTCCTTGCCGAATGCGCCTCAGCTATGCATAACCCCGGGCTGTGGCAGATCTTTTCTCGGCAGGCCACACAGACACTGCTGTTCTTTGTGTGCGGAGGGCATGCACACTCGGCGGTGCAACAAGAAGCAGCGTGCACTCCTGCGGCTTCATATCACGACCTGCAGATTGGCTGGATGCGAGAGGAGGGCGGATGTTTCGCACACCTATTGCTGCTCTGACTGTCGCTACTATCAAGGACGTTGTCATACTATTGGATGTGAACAGCGGCAGCATCTCCTCTTTCAGAATGTGGCGAGCTCTGGAGTACATGGCTCCAGTCAAGGAGATGCTGATAACTCGGAGGCACAGCCAATGGAACTGGTGACACTGCCTGCAGAGCAACCCTTTCAAACGCTCTTTTTGCAGCAGCCTCTGGTGGTCCCTTCAGGCAATACCTGCATGACCACAGAGGTGACGAATGATGCTACTCTGGATGTGTGCGGGGTGCAAACTGCACAGACAGCCATCGAACAGTATTCAGGCAGCTCCAGCACCGCTACTGGACCGGCGACGGGGCATACTTCTTTTCTGCAGCAGATGGATTGAGTTTTGGTTTCTCGACGACCTCGCAAGCTAGTTTTGGTATAGTCGCGATGGCAAGAAGCTCATAAGTAGCCTTGCTTCAGATGGGTTGTACCAACACGGTACAGCTGCCACGAGCAGCCGGACCAAAGGTCTGACCTCCTCGTCAAGCACTCGGATCGTGCGACGCTCGGAATGAATACTACTACTACTACTACAACTACTACTACTACTACTACTACTACTACTACTACTACTACTCCTGCTGCTGCTACTCCTATACTCCTATACTCCTACTCCTACTTCTACCGCTGGTGCTACCGCTACTGTTACGGCCTGCTTTTGCTCCAGCGACTGCTACGTACTGCACCACCTCCACCACTCCTACCACCACTACTACGGTTGATGATATAAATCCTTCATTACCCATAACAAGGAATATACCATAATTCCCATACTCTAGGGTCCTTAAGGTGATGCAGGGTTTATATCATCAACAGTACCACAAATTTCGAACCAGCAGCTCTGGTCACTAAAGCATTGGTCCCGTCCAGGTGACCCAGGCGGTATTGGATGAAACTCCCATCCCTGGGGCTTACACGGGGTCCGGAAGGGTATGTAGAATTGGCTTCGGAAGTTGGGGTTTAGGGTTTGGGCTCATTGGGCGGAAAGTTTATGGTTTACTTGGACCGTGCACAATCATCGTCCTGCCGAATATCCTCATTGGAGCTATAGGTGACTATAACTACAAATTCACCTTACTTGTAGCCCAACTACTACTTCTTCCTCATGGTCCCCAAAGGGTCGAAGTACACAGTAAGCATATAGTCTGCCAAATGCTACCCCACAAAGCTACGCTCCTAGTCCAAAGTACCTAATGATGAGTTATGCCATTTGGACCCTCGGTCGTCCTGTAATCATAGGGAGAAGTCTCCATTATCGGCATTAAGGCCCCCTACCCCCCTCCCCCCTAAGGGTCCCTATGGTTTAAGCAAGCTACTGGGCCGCCGACCGCTCCACACATGAGAGATGTAGGGTGTAGGGATTCAGGGCTAGGGATTCGGTGTTCAAGGTTCCAGATTTAGGGATTACTTAGTTGCCGAGTTCCTAAGCCCCAAAAGTATACACGTTCAGTTATATAGTAGTTGATATTATCCCAAAAAGTATAAAGTGTGTCCACTCAGCTACTAAGATTAGGAAACCAGAGTGAGTAGTCAAAGACCGTCTTCATGGGCTGTTTGTCTGGAGGTTCTGTGGAGGTGCAATCTGTTTTCTGTAGGGTGATAAAGCCCTGAATTCTGGGGTTTGGGGTTTAGGGTTTAAGGTTTAGGGTTTAGGGGTTTAGGGGTTTAGGGGTTTAGGGGTTTAGGGGTTTGGGGTTTAGGGTTTAGGGTTTAGGGGTTTAGGGTTCAGGGGTTTAGGGTTTAGGGTTTTTAGGGGTTTAGGGGGGGTTTAGGGTTTAGGGGTTTAGGGGTTTAGGGTTTAGGGTTTAGGGGTTTAGGGTTCAGGGGTTTAGGGTTTAGGGTTTAGGGGTTTAGGGGTTTAGGGTTTAGGGGTTTAGGGTTTAGGGTTTAAGGTTTGGGGTTTAGTTTAAGGTTGAGGGTGACACCCCAAAGCCCAACTCCTATACCCCCTAACCTCTCATCGAAGCCCCAATCCCGAGACCAAGCCCTTAACCTAACCCTGAACCGTGAACCCTTGCTCGATGGGGTGCTTTATGGCTTTCTTCATTGCATGCCTTTTTCTTGCCTTTTTACCCTAAACCCTAAACAGCTTTGGCCTTCCAAGATGGCTGAGGATTTTGAAGCAGGAAGTTCTTCGATCCCTGAAAAGAGCTCACAACTGAGGACTCTTTCATCTAAGCCCGAGAAAGAAATGACGAGTGAAACCTAGGGGATCTTATTGCAGATACGTTTTCCGGCTACTACAGTAGACCCTCCAAGCTCGGTGGAAAATAGAAGCCGGCTTGAGCCTAACATATCCCCCTAATCGCAGATATACGGGCCTTCAGCCCTAAAACCTAAACCCCTAAACCCTAAATCACGATCAGGACAGGATTGTTTCGAGGTTTGCAGGCTTCCCGTTCAAGAGGTCGGGACGTCTATACTCACATTTGCTTTAAGGGTTTGGGGTTTAAGGGTGAAGGGTTTGAGCGTGAAGGGTTTAGGGTTGAGGGTTATCTACAAAGTAGAATGTAGGGTTTCTCTAGTAGGCATTACTTTTACGATTTAGGGAAGTATCCCCCGTAACGGTACCTCTTAGCCTTTGAGATAAGGGTCACCCACAACTGTGGTACGTTGTTGGATCTAGAGGTCCTAGTAGCCCTAAGCCCTAAACCCTTGTTGGGATTTTGGTCAATATCGAAGCCTGAATAAGTAGCAAAGTCACCCTTACATATGGTATAATTTAGAAGGGGCCCCCACCCTGTAATAGTGGTATAATAGGAATATAATAGGGCCCTAATTTAATATTATCCTTATACTCACAAACAATTACACGGTGGGGGCCCCTTCTATGGTATAATTTCAGAAGCAAAAGCCAAAACCCTCATAATCCTCACAGTAAGTCTCATAAACCTCTTTGGAGGGCACTTTCAAACCCTGAAAACAGGCCTATCCTAATCAGAAAGGCCCAAGAGACCTACATCTTGGTCCCCATAGAACCCTGTCCGTAACCCTTAAACCCCAAACCCTAAACCCTTAAACTCTTAAACTCTTCAAAGTCTTAAACTCTTAAACCGTAAACCCCTAAACCCTAAGCCCTCAAACCTTCAAACCCTCAACCCTAAACCCTTAAAGCCATAACCTCTCTTCTTCGACAACCGGGACCCAAAAAGTTCAAACTTTCTAACATAGAGCTAATATATAAGGCCAAAAAAGTCTAAATTTCCCCCGTTCACTATCTAAGTAACGCAAGCCTTAAGGTCCGAGGCACGCTCTGCCCCTGAACTGCAGGCGACGTCGCGGCTCGGCGCGCTCGCCGGGCCGCCGCAGCTGCGAATGAAGCGACGCCGACCACTTGCAGGGGCAGGGAGTTCGGGTTTAGGGTTTCAGGGTTTCGGGTGGTTTAGGATTAAGGGGTTTAGGGTTTGCAAGGTTTAGGGTTTATAAGGAGTTGGGCTTACGGTTTGTGAGGTTTAGGCAGCTCTTAACAATAGTTTAAGGGTCCGAACTCGCAGTTAGCCAAAGGATGATAAAGTTTTGGAGCGCGAGTGCTTTAAGGCTGTACGGGGCATTCTAATTTAAATAGGATTTGCCTGTGGATCCAAAAACGTGCTGTTTGCAGGTAGCGTGTTAAGGTTCTTCTACAGTTTAGGGTTAGGTTTTCTATTTTTTCTGCAACTTATGGCATAAGGGTGCTGTAAGGTAGGGCTCTCAGAATTTCGGATGAATCAGTTTAAAATCAAAAAACACTAAACCCACAACCCGAAATCCCCAGGACCCAAACCCTAAACCGTCATGAGGGTTTAGGGTTTAGGGCTTAGGCTTCCTGATATTGAGAGCTCTGCACTCGAAGTTTTCTTGTCTGGAGTTGTTTTTCCGAAACCCTAAACCCCAAACACTAGCTTTGAAGCCTCATAAGTCCTTTAAATCCTAAATGGCCCGAAATCCTAAACCTTAAGCCCTACGCCCTACGCCCTAAACCCTGAACCTTAAACCCTAAACCCTACTCCCTCAACCCTAAACCCTAAGCCTAAAGCCCTTTTGGGAAGCCTTTTTGGGCCCTTCTAGTAATCCTTCAAGGAATCTCTTAAATGGAGGTGCACGGGTATTTGTAAGCAGGGTTTATAAGTAGGATAGCTAATTATACGTATCACCTAACCCTAAGGCTCTACGGACTCATATATTAAGGCTTTTGGGCCCAAAGACCATACTATATAAGGCTTTTGGGCTATTTTGAGCCTGAGGGTAATATATTAGGGTTTAGGCTTAGGGGACTTATGAGCCCACCGGCCCGGCATGTAACTACCCATGAAACTCCGAGTAAGGGAACCCTTACCCAAAGGGTCCTTTGTACTGTTATGGGGGATACTTCCCTAAGTCTTATTAGTAATTCCTACTATGGGAACCTTACATTCTACTAAATCAGTACATAGGACCCTTTGGGTTAGTGTTCCCTTTCGGCAAGTCAGTGTCGAGCTCGGCGTTGTCTTCCGGGAAAAGGGGGTCCATAGTAACTGCTAGTCGAATAAGGATTGAGGGTTTGTTCGTTGTAGAACTATGTGTAGGGACTGCAAGGGATGTTTTTGCAAACATGGAAGTTCAGATCTGCTCATTCGGCACAGCTGCCAAACCTATAAGGACTCTTTACAAATGCACAAAAGCAGCGGTACTCGTATGCAATGGCTACGTGCCCGACTCTCCTGCGTACACATGACATGCACTAAACCCTAAACCCCTACCACACCTTAAACCCTAAGACCTAAGACCATATCTTTGTCATAGTTGGATAACATTTTACATTTTGTATGGGTACTAAAACCCAATAAGGAGTAAACATGTGCATGTTTAATCCTATCCCAACCATGAACTAGCTATAAGACCCATTCACCGATCCAACGCACTGAGACCTCCTGCCCTGAACCCGGAAAGCCTAAATCCCACAAAATTAGAAGGGGCCCCCACCATGTAATAGTGGTGCAATAGGAATACAAGGGCTCTAATATAATCCTTATAGTCACTGTTACAGGGTGGGGGCAGCTTCCCCTAAGGGTCCATGCGCCCATATACAGATACATGAGCCCCAAAGTACCCAAATAGGGACTACATTGAGGCCAATGTATATACTATATGAGTACATGGACCTTAGGGTTCTAAGCTATAAACCCTAAAGCCCCAACCCTCAGACCCTGAACCTTCGACCCTATCCCAAAGACTCTACAAGTACGTAACGGATCAGGGGACATACGGTTGATGATATAAATCCTGCATGACCTTAAGGACCCTAAACTATGGAAACTATGATATATTCCTTAAATGCAAGACCTTTATAATCAACAATATTACGTGGAGATAAGAGTAAGCAGATAACATGTGAAAGCTACAACCCTCAGCAAGGTACTTGTGACCGTATTTACTGAGCCCCGCTCTCCTTTAAGTGACCCCGCCCCCCTCCCCAAAGTCAAAAACACGACTACCCCCTAAACCCTAAACCCTAAACCCTAAACCCTAAACCCTAAACCCTAAACCCTACCATCTTCGATCCAGACCCTCGAAGGCCTCAAAAAACGTTTTCATTACGCACTATCCGGTTTCCGAAACCCTACCTGTGACCCCAAACCCTACAAAATAGTAGGTTATGACCCCTTAATTACAGGATCTATCCCTAAAAACGGTAGGTTTTTGGATCCACAGGTAAAGCCTGAACTGCAAATCATGGGGGCGGGTCCTTAGTTATGGGTTGTGGAGTTCAGGGGCTCGCTACACCCAGCCCTCAACCCTAGACCCTAAACCCTAATCCCTAATCCCCTAAACCCTGAAGCCCTAAGCCCTAAACCCCTAAACCCTAGACACTCACTAGACCCTGAAACAAAGAGCCATAAGAGCTAGACCCTAGACTTCCAAAGTTGTCTAGTAAGTTGGATTCTGTTAAGGGCCTTAGCAGTTGGAATAGGGTCATCTGGCTGCTTTCATTTTTATAGTACACTCACAAAAAATGTAACCGTAAGAACAAGGTTGGCCAATATTCAGGCCCCTATATTTCGACCGTATCTGTCGCAAGCACTACAACTGTTAAAAGCACATCCCCTCACATACTCCGTGTAAGTATATGTTGACTCTTGCTTTCCCTGCAGCGCGACCTTGGCTGCTGGTCCAACCTAGCCGTCGGTGCAGCAGCCTGGCGGGTTGCAAAGGCAAAAATGGTATAGGCCATTTTTAAGGGACCCTATAGTATCTGCAAAAGCCGGTTGTCTTCCTGGGTTAGAGACCCATTCCGGTTTAGGGTTTAGGATTCAAGGTTAAGGGTTTAGGGTTTAGGACTTACGGTTTAGGGTTGAGGATTCAGGGTTTAGGGTTTAGGGTTTAGGCCCTGAACTTTAGTGCCATTCCTACCATCCTCTTGCAGACAAAATGCTCGACAAATTCACAAGCCGATTCGCAATCGGACCTTGCCCACAAGTTCGGTCTAGTCTTGTAGAGTAGGCAGAAGACAAAAGAAGGTCATGACTAAGATGACGACAACAGTTTCAACGGCAATATAAGTCTTAAACTCCCGATAGCACCACATGCATGACACCCTCCAAACCCTACAACCATCCAAGACCGAAAAGATCGGAAAATGAGCCATTTAGGGTTTAAGGTTTATTTAAGGTTTATACGGTTTATAAGATTAGGGTTACCTGCGTCTATAGTTGTCGAGGAGCTGCGCAGAAGTGGATCTCACATTGACATCTTCGACATACGTCGATGTCGTTTGTCCCACGACGTGTAGCCGAATCAAGCCATTGTCCTGCTGCCGTGCTTCTTGCAGTCATTTGGGGGTTTCCGAAAACAGGGGACCCCAATATAGTACCCTAAATAGTGGGATCCTTCTAAATAAGACCCCAAATTCAGGTACCCCTAATTTTCGGAAACTCCCATTTGTGCGATAAACTCCGGCCCCCCGGCCGCTGTGTCGCATGTCGTTCTCCCACTCTGTTTGGAGTGCTCTGCGTACTTCTAACAACCTAAAGTAAAGAAATCGCCGCTCATGGTTGAAGATCACACCCTAAGGGTCCATGTATCCAAATAACATATACTTGGCCTTAAAGTAGTCCCTATATGAGTACTTAGGGGCCCAAGTTTGCTATATTTGGGTACATGGACCCTGCAACCTTAATCCTATTAAATAGAACCTTTCATTGGAACCCTTATAGTAACTCTTAAAGTGGAACCGTTACAGGATCTTGTTAAGGAGCCCTAAACCCAAACCCAAAACCCCTAAACCCCGAAAAACCCTGAAGGCTAGGGCCACGGACCTCTGCCGCGTGTGAGGGCGCGGAAGCAAGGCGGGGAGCGCTAGCGCCGCGGGCGCTGCAGGGAAAGTCGCTGCCATGGAATCTACGGCTCAGGGCTTCGGGTATCTAAGGAGCCTTTGTTTTTGCTGTGTTTTGAGCCGAACTAGACTACTAAGGCTTACCAATACTAGTAACAATAGCAGTAATAAGACAGCCATGATAACATTGATAACAATGTAATAGTGCTTATAACATAATAGCAGTATTATATAGGGCTTCGGGTACCCAGCTCTTTGCTGTGTTTTGAGCCGAAATAGGGTTCGGGGGGTCACTGTTTACGGAGTTTAGGGCTCATGGCAAAAATGATTGTATGGGCTCGAGACAGTTAGGACATAAGTGTATTCAGGGGTTTAGGGTTTAGGGTTTTGAAACCCTAAACTAAACTTCCGAAACCCTGAGTCCTACATCCTTAGCTCTCAACCCCAAGCCCTTTCTCTATACTCCCCGTTAGAACCATAATCAAAATATTGTTTTTAAATTTTCTCTTGGGTTTTATATGAATCAAGAAAAAAATCCTTCCTAAGGAGACTATAGTTTCTCTCATAAGGATGACGATGGAGATCCTGCCCCTCCAGGCAGGGGCCTCCAAGTGTGCCAAGGACCCAACCCAAAGGGTCCAAAGTACCCCATCCTACATGTGGGGTATCATGGCAAACTAAAGGTTAACCTGTTTGGTTATACAAGGATTATATAGGGCCTATACTACCCAAAAGAGGTTAAAGGTTAGCTACTCGACTACTAGGCTATATTGTAGAATGCAGCGTTTCTACATTCGGAACTATATTATTTGGGGAATGTTGCCCCGTAACAGTACCTAGCACGCTTTGAGCAAGTAATTGTCTACTCGGATTTCGGACGAATTTGTTCTCATTAAAGGGTCGTAGCCATCGATCAAGGGAATATTAACATCTCAAGCAATACGAGCACTGTAACTGTGGTTTGTCCGCAACTACACCTGACTTCGTACACCGCTTGTTGCTGCTTGTAATGCCGCTCCACGCGCCCTAGACTAACTCATAATTCCACAGCCATCACCACCATAGACATAGACACCGCTATCTTTATCGTCACTCCCACTGCCACCACCAACACAAGCATAACGGCATCATGCTCCATCAGCGACATTCCTGACCACAATGAAGAAAACAACAAGAGCCAGCACCAGCATCGGCGCCAGCACCTACCCGCCCAACTCCACCATCAGGACCAACGGCACTGATCAATGGAGCACTCGCCTCAGTTTATCTATCAGCGGTCTACATTTAGCCTGCAATCCCAGCTGTTGAGTTTCATACGGGAGCCTCTCAAAACAACCTTAGACCTCCCAGAATTCAAACTCTAACAGCTACACGGTCCCAAACCGCCACCACCTCAAAGCCCTAAATCTTGAAAAAACAACACGGTTTATGATACCCTAAACCCTACGCCCGGAGTTCACCCTACGACACCTTGTTTCTTAAACCCCTAACCCCTAAACCCATAAACCTTGAACCCTAAACCTAAAACAGTAAGCCCTAAACCCTGTTAAAGCACTCCCGTTAATGAAAGGAACCTTTAATGGAACCCAAACTCCATTTTCGGGGATTGGCCCGTCTCCTGTACAGTTGTGCCCCGCGCATGAGCCGCTGATGATTCTTTCACTTCCCACAGAATCTCCAGGAGTAGGGTTTGTAGGGTTTACGGAATCTCTAGCGGTAGGTTAAGGGTGTATACGGCTTGGAGATTTAAGGCTCGGGGTTAAAATTTTTAGGGACTAAGATCGCATGGCTCAGAACGCTGGCTCTGACAGGATACTTAGCATGCGAAACTCATCGCCTCAACGTCATGGGATTTGGCTGCAACATGTTACATTTGCATTCTATGCATGTCTCTTTATGTAAGGCTTATCGACATGCTGATATGCACTCTACGAACAATGTATTTTGATTGAAAAAGCTTATGACTGCAATTGCCTCACGACCCCAATTATCATATGCATTCTGCAAGCGCTAGGCAATGTATGGAAAGAGGCTTGAAACAAAACCAGAGAAGACACTTCTGCATGCAAGCATAAAGACTCCCTGTTCGAGCCGAGTTTGGGGTTTAGGGGCTTAGGTTTTAGGGTTTAGGGGTGCGAGTTTTGGGTTTTAGGGGTTCAGGGGGTTGGTTGCCATTTCCGGGCCGGGTTTAGAATTTACTTCACGGCTAAGGGTTCAAGGTTACTTTATCGAGTATCCGAATAGGTTGAGGGAGTCGGGCTCCGGATCTAAAGTCTAGCGGAGTCTAGCGCTTGGAGGGTTAAGGGTCCGAGAAGGAGACGTTCAACAACGCTAAGCCGCTAAGCTCATGGGCGAGACTGGCAAAGAGGATACAGCAGTCCCGTGTCGACTGGTGATAGCAGTGCCAGCAAGGGCTCGTGTTAAGGGCTGAGGCATGTAGGGTCACCCAGAAACTTCAAATGCCCCCTACTCTAGAACTCAGCTACCTTCGGAGTTTAGGGTCAGCGAAGGTTCGTCGATGCCGCTGTGTCCAGGGCAGATTTGGAATCCTGTTGTGGGCCCGGGATGCAGATCCTAAGTTACCCTGAATTGCTATTACTACGGCTGCTGCTACATGATGATGATGACGGAGAGAGGGAGAGGGAGAGAGGGAGAGGGAGAGGGAGAGGGAGATGGAGAGAGGGAGAGAGGGAGAGAGGGAGAGGGAGACAGGTGCTAGAAGTCATCGTTCATAGGTGCCTGACTCATATGTACTATCGTTCGGCTGGAGACATGCTCATCGGAATCAAGACCTCTCGGCTACAAGAGCACAGGCTCTCCAGCGACAGTAGCTCCAGGAAAAAACTAACATACCGTCAGCCCTCAACCCTAACCTCAACCCCAATTCCTAACCCCTGAACCGTAGCCCCCCCCAAACCCTATACCCTAACATACCAAAAGGTGCTGATCGGCAACGCGCATTCGGAGCTTGCTTCAATATAGTTGGGCTCTAGATACCCTGAGGCTCCATGTACCTGTCTGGTATATACTTCTAATTCTAGGCCTCGAAACAGTCTCTGTATAGGCATTAGGTGAGATAGTCCCTACACAGCTACTGCAAGGCCCAAGTTTGTATAAACTATCTGCGGGTTTCGGAAAAATTCTGGGTACCTTCTTTTGGGATCCTACTTTTCAGGGTAGTATATTAGGGTGCCCTATTTTCGGAAACCCCCATTTTGGTACAGGACATGGAGGTTTAGGTTTAGGTGTGCGGCCAGGGACTCTCTGAGCTACACGAAGCGCAGCTGGAGGAAACTCGAGTTTAGTGCATAGGGATGTTTAGGGTTTATAATTCGTAGTTTACATAATACGGCCAAGTGGAGGCCAAGATCTAAGGGGCTTTAAATTCAACTCCCGTGTAATGATGGGAGGCCAAAAGGGGGGTTTAAGATTCTTGGGTAGGGATTCCTTAATATGAACCCTATCATGGGAACCCTAATCCCTACTAAGATCACCGTCGAAACGGCGTCGCGAGTGCAAGCATGTCATCCGCGCCTTTCCCTCTCGTCTTCGAGCGAACTTCGCAAGCTTTCTGTCAGAGTTTTGAAGCCCCCGGGCCCCTTCAGGGTTTAGGGCTTAGGGTTTAGGGGTTTAGGGTTTAGGGCTTAGGGTTTAGGGGTTTAGGGTTTAGGGCTTAGGGTTTAGGGTATTATAGTAAGGATCCTACTATTTAGGGTACTATATTGGGGTCCCCTGTTTTCGGAAACTCCCAAGTGGTAGTTTCAGACAGTGTTGGATCTTATTGGAGTAGGATCCTTCTACTTACACCACTATTAGGGACCATAAGGTCTCTATCAAAGCATCCCTCGAAAAAGAGGGGGGAGGTGCCCTGGAAGAAAGCCACACAACTTGATGGATCAAATTACATTGAGCTTCATATTATGGTTTAAGCTATATTCCTGCTATATTCCTGAATTAAGGGGTATTGGGCTCTCCGGGGAATAGTAGGATCCCTTAGGGCCTTAGGGCCCCAAAAAAGCACATAAGCAAAAATTGGTACAGGGATGTCCCATATAAACCCCATGAATTATAATGAACCCAATAACCCTAAGGGTCCATGTACTCATATAGTATATACATTGGCTTCAATGTAGTCCCTATTTGGGTACTTTGGGGCCCATGTATCTCTATATGGGTACATGGACCCTTAGGGTAAGGTATGGATATCCCTATAACATGCTTATGCTTATGTGCTTTTGGGGTCCCTCATCCTTACTATAAGGAGACCCCAAGATGAGGTACGCAATAAATTCTCGGAAACTCTAAACCCCAAACCCTTTCTAGAACCCTTATAGATCCCTTTGGTTTAAGGAACCCTTATAGGAACCCTTTAAAGTAAAAGCCAGAAAGTTGGAATATGATTATCCTAAACCCTTTACGGTAAATTATAAGGTATCCTACCCTGAAACCATATTCCAACTTTCTGGAGTTCCCTTTAAAGGTACCCCTAAATTTCGGAAACTCCCACATGTGGAGCTCGGAGTTCAGGCCCCGAGCTTTGAGCCCCAAAGCCCTCAGCTTAGAAAGCACAAGCTTCACAACCGGAGGTACCATTAAGGCATAAGACTTGCATATATGTATACATAAATATAAATAAATAAACAAAAATATATATGTATATATATATATATGTATATGGGATATATATATATATATATATATCAGAAGTAACCGAAAAAGGCTCAATGTATATTTAGAATTTTAGAACATGCCACATCTCCACCTGAGTGGGAAGGAGCAAGTTCGCGTGCCGGGCAGCAAACCAAGGGTGCGACTAGGACTATACCCCCCCTCAGAACCCCAATGACACTAGTAGTTTGAATATCCTGTTGGGTTTTGTATGAACAAAAACGAGAAACCATGTCGAAGGAGACTATAGAGTCTATAGAGGAAGGCCTACCTAAAACAGCTAATCCAAACCCTGAGCGATGTCCAAATTCGCCTTCAACGGGTTTGGCCTAAATCCTTCTCATGGGGCTTGCAGGTTTCAATCTCTATGTTGGTGGTTTCCGACAATAAGGGACCTTAATATAGTACCAAATTAGTAGGATTATGATTATGAGGACCCCAAAATAAGGTACCCCTAGCTACTTGTCGGGTTTCATGGGGAACTAGAGGTTAACCTTTTCGCGTATATTGGGATTATATAGGGATTATACTACCCCAAAAAGGCCAAAGGTTCCCCCCTCTACTATAAGGAAAACCATGGACCATGATGTTGTATCCACACGGCTTGATTAGGAGCTAGGGCTTAAGCTCTGAGCGCGGCAAGCAGTGGTTTTGTTTCTTGCGAGTGAGTGCCCTGCAAGTTCACATGATCGCTACGACGCACGTGGTACGTGTGCGTGAGACAAGGCAAAGTAAGCTCCTAAACCCTATAGTTAAACCCAATAAACCCTAAACAGACAAGGCAGAGAAAGTGCGCGGATCATGCAGTGGATAGCAGAACTTGTGCTGCAGCAAGTAGACTGAACAAGTTTAAGCTTCCGGGCTCTTCGGTTTCTGGATTTCTTGGCTTCCTAAGCCCCAAAACCCTAAAACCCGCAACCCTAAACTCTACACCTTAAGCTTAAACCCCCCGAAAACCCTAGGTCGTAGGCCCGAAACATTATCAGAATCGGGTTCCTGCCAAGGGCTCCATCAGCGCCTCAATCATGAGTCCCAACGGGTCCTAGATACTGTTATGGGCGGTACCTCCCCGAAATATGATAGTAAATCCTAATGCAGAAACCCTACATTTTATCATATGGATACTTGGGACCCTTTGGGAGTACAGGGGGTGCGGGGGGTGTTGTACCTTGTACCATGAATGTACGGTAATAGATGGAAAACTAGCAACTAATCTGACCCCTACATGATGACCCTCAACGGTTTAGGGTTTAGGGTCTCGGGTTTGTTGGGTTTAGGGTTTAGGGAATCCCAAACCCTAAACCCTAAAGGTTTTGGAACCCAGAAGCCTCCATACATGAATGCTTAGAGCCTTACTTAGGGCAAGGTGCAAAACTTATAAACACCACTTACAGAACCCGTTCACTTGTGTAAAACTTACATTGAAAGCCCTTAACCCTGAAATTCAGTAGTTGTGGGTCCAGAGCGCCTCAATGAGTTTCCAAGCGCTGACTAACCCAAAAGCCCGAAGTCCTAAACGGGAGCTCTTCTCCCAGGTGAAAGCAATCTGAGTTCTGGAGTATATAGGGATCCAGAAAATTGACCTAACCAAAAACCATAAGGCTGGGATTTCCCAGAATCCCCTCTTTAATTAAGCCAATAAGATAGGGATATCCCACCCGAACGTTTATGTTTGGGTGCTTCTTTGGCTCCTGAGTAATTATGGGGTTTGAGTTTTAGGAATTTGGCGGTAACGGGGTTCTGGAGTGTGCCGAAACGACCGAGATCCAACTAGCCTGTGAAGAATACTATACTGACCTTAGAACCCTAGCAAAAATTATAAGTTCAGCTGTTTCTTAGGGATTATAATAGCCAAAAAATTACAAACTATTTCTAAGTACCCCTAAGAATAATACTCCGAAACCCAGCTCAAGGTCTGCAGTCGCACCTGTGACGCCAAAGAACTAACCTGAAGCTCGTAAACTCTTGACCCTAAGAGTCCAAGTACCCAAATATCATATACTCTCAAAAATAGTAACCTACATAACTATTATCCCACACCCGAGTACCTAATTATTGGGTCCTGTGGACCCTTACGGTGATGCTGCGACCCCAGATTGCGGGCTGGATGCCCTCAGAAAAAAGGACACTAAATATCAGAGGCATCAGAACTCGCCGTGAGTTGGCAAGGATAACCTGCAAGATAGGTCCTGTACTTGAGGACCTTTGAATGCAACTCATCTAAGTATTATAGGGGCCTTAATAGGTGCATTTTGGTTTTGGGTATATTGCAGTATCAACAAGATAAGGAACGCTAGGGAAGAATACTGGCAGTTATTGGGGCTTCTGTATTATCTCAGCTCCTCTTCGACTTTAGCCACACCCGCCGTGTTTCGCTGAAACCCGGGGTTAAAAACAACTAGAGCTGTGGGTCCCGGTGGCGGCTCTCTCGTAACTCCACCCTCCCCTTCTTTAATTAATATGAGGGCCACATTTAGGGCACCATTCTTACCAAGAAGAGGCTTCTTCTGTCTGGTTCTTAGTAGGGAATGCGGGGATGGATTATGGAGACTATCATTGAGAACTACTAGGGGCTATATTCCCCCAATCCCTAAGAACCAGACGGAAGCGGCTTCTTGAGCCGGCTTCATCGACTGGTCTGTCAACCCTACTTGGAGGGTCAGGGGATTTAGTAAGTGGTTACTTTATAGAGTTATAAGTACCATAACCCAATTAGGGTCACTATTAAGGTACCTATAAGTCTATATAATAACTACTTACTAAGTCCCTCGACCCTCCAAGTACACCCTAAACCGCGCCGAGCAGCGTCTGTTCGAAGGGAACATTCTGTGCCTGCGGCAAGGCTGAGAAGACGCTTAAGAAAAGGAGCCTTCATAGTTAGAATAGGGCTTAGAGGCCCATTATACTGTAATTATAATAAGGAGCCCCCCAAATAGTCTTGGAAATTATTCTGGCCCGTATATCATAGTACCCTTGCAGTATAGATCCCTTATAGTAACCCTTTTAGACCCCTTTAAAGGAACTCTATTGTCATTATTTAGGCCCCCTAAACCCTAAACATTAACGGAGCTCTTGAGCGCACCCTTTGGGAACCTTTGGCTCCATGCAGGGCCTTCTGACAGAGCTTTAAGGGGCTCCTGGGAAGCGCTTTAGGGTAGATCTTTTTTGTTAGGTTTTGGGCCGTTTAGGCTTAAGGGTTTTTCACGGGAAAACCCTAAACTCCTAAACTCCTAAACCCACGCAACAGACATGAATAGAGTTTTGGGGCCCATTGTACTACAATTGTAGTAAGGCACCCCCCGCAAAAAGTATAGGTAATTATTAAGGCCCCTACATTAAGCCCTGAGGCCCTAAACCCAACAAACCCTAAACACTCATTTAAGCCGAAATCCTAAATCCTGTAAACCCTAAATCCTAAATCCAACAAACCCTAAGCCCTTGATTAACCCGAAGTCATAAACAGAAAGTGAGTTATGCAAGCTGTTGAACTTAACCTGATAGCCTAAAGCCCTAACCTTATAGCCTAAACCCTAAACCCCCCAAAACCCTAACCCCCAAAACCCCAAACCCCAAAACCCCAAACCCCTAAACCCCAAAACCCTAAACCCCAAAACCCTAAACCCCTAAACCCTAAACCCTAAAACCCAAACCCCAAACCCTAAAACCCTAAACCCTAAAACCCAAACCCCAAAACCCTAAAACCCCAAACCTTGAGAAGAAGCCAAGCCTTGATAAACCCGCAACCTTGGCCTGGACTGTTTAATATTGCAGGCTTTAACGTTCCTTTTAAGGGGACCTCTAAGGGTTTTATAAGGGATACTATAAGGGTACTATGATATAGGGGCCTTACTAATAAGAATAGGGTTTGGGGTCCCATTATGCTATAGTTAGACTAGGGAAGCCCCAAAATGGTATTGGTAACTATATTTGGACCCTTAAACCCTAGATGATTTCGGGTTTAGATTTGTAGGATTCAGGCCCGCCAAGCCCTGAGATGCAAAACTTTGTTCGCATGCCGCTGGTCGGGGTTCTGAGACCCCCCAAACCTTAACATAACTGAGGCTGGCAACACAACATTATGCACCACTTGTAAGATCTTATGGACGTCTCAAGCCCGTAGCGAGCCCGCTTCAACTTCACGAGACAGTTATTCTATCCCTCGAAATGCGTATGCAACATTGTAATAAAACTAAACAGACAACCTGTTTACCACAAACACACAAAAAAAGCAGAAGGGTCTGGATCGGCCTGTGTTGCCGTGAGAAGTGGGCCTGAGCAGGACGAACGCCCACCCCAAATCAGATTAATCTGAGGTTTTACGTTTAGGGTTTCGGGTTTAGGGATATTTTGGGGTTTAGGGATTTAGGGGCCTGAGTGCATTTTTCTGTGCTGCTTTGCTTTCTATCCGTAGTAGGCATTGATTGGTGTTCATTGGGCTTGTTGATGGAGCCTTGGTAAGAAGCAGAAATTGCGGAAGATATCTTGCATAACCTCGGGTCTATACGGGGACAACAATCCAGTTTTTCACACCTCCATATAACTTCGGGGGCGGTTCTTTTGGGCTTTAACCCTACACCCAAGCCCTCAACCTTTTCGCTCCTGCTGCATGCATGTCAGTGGTGGTTTCACTTAATTACGCAACGTTCTGGACTCAACCATGTCAAGTGTTGGACCTAACCCCCAACACAAGGGCATCCACAAGACGGCGCACCTGCCGAGTTCGCGATTTGCTCCAGGAGGGCTCCGTAGTCCACACCTGGCGAAAACCAGAAGCGCACGCTTGAAACAGAGACGGAACTGCTGCGTTCAGGGATTTCGGGTTTAGTGGTTTAGGGTGTAGGGTTTAGCGGTTTAGGATTTAAGTTTCCCGTTGAGTGCTTTTGCGGTTTAGTATGCGGTTCACGTGACCGGCCGGTTCTACTGCAAGGTTCTTGCTTTCACGGCCATGTACAAACGGAGCCGTCACGTAGTGCGTCTCTGTCAGCATCTCGACACCATGCTTTAGATCTTTTCGTAGAAGTGGGTGGTCGCGCATATGGCCCTGATAACCCGATTAAAACGAGGACGTAAGCTGCGTGCTGGGGATCAAAACTAACTACATACTTATCTATAACTATAGCTCAGCTATTGCGGCCTAAAAGATTTAAGAGAGACGAAGGAACACCATCGGTAAACATTCAGGCTTCTACCTTCTACCCCAAAGGGTCCAAGTCACAGTATATACTTTGGGGGCCCAAATACCTACTAAGTACCTACTATAATGGTACTTGGACCCTTAGGGTACATTACTTACCAAGTCCCTCGACCAGTTTGGCCTTCTGGAGAAGGCAAAAGCACGAACAAAATTCCCTCCGGGTCCATCTACCCAAATGTACCTATAGTATAAGCCAGAAAGCTGGAACATGATTATCCTCATGACCTTAGGGTAAAGTATAATGGAGACTAGCACTAATCCTCCTAAAGCCATGTTCCAACTTTCTGGCTTCTACTGTATATAGTAAATTCTTATTAATCTATTCCCTAAGGGGGTTGCCAGACAAGTACTTTAGGGCCGATGTATATACCATGATGACAGCGCTGCAAGGACTTCTTCTACTGGCACACATCAAGACGCATGGTTCTGGTTGCATGCCTATCCGTATCCTGAGCCCCAGCCCACCCCAGAAGACCCAATGCAGCTCAGCTCATCTTTCAAAAAGCCCTCATGCGAAAGCCAATGCCCCCCACAATTCGTGCATGGTTGCGGGTTGAACATGTTTGGTGTTCGGGATGTCGTCTTGAAAGTGTCGTGCTCGAGATTATGGCTTCACGACTGCACCTTAAACCTTAAACCATAACCTCCAACACAACCACCCCGCCCCTCAACACGCACAGCAAGCAAGCACGACGACATAAGCTTAAACCACTTGAAAACTGCACCCTAATAAGCTCCCAACGAGCCCGGCCCCCAACTTCACAAATCACCAGAATCCTGAACCCTGTTTCTCCAACAACAACTCGAAACCACGGCCAACATAGATCTCCAAGCCAGTAGTTGGACAGTAATACCTGTATCCACGCAACCATGAACCGCACGACCATGAACCACAAGATCGCATGCATCGAAAACCACAAAAACGTATGCAAACTCTATAAGCAAGATAATCCCCAACAGATCACTGCAAGGGCCCCCTGAGCCTGGGACCTCTACCGTCGACCTAAACCCTAAGCCCTCTAAATCCCAAACCCCTTCTCGAAATCCGGAAGGCCTCTCTTTCGACCGACCATCCAAACTGCCTGCTCCATAATAGCAAAACAGGGACATACTGCTGATGGACAAAATCCTGCATTACCCATAATAAGGAAGATACCATCATTCCCATAGTTTAGAGTCCTTAGGGTCATGCAGGATTCTGTCCATCAACAGTATCTAATATGTCGTTAACCAGTAAGTAGAACATGGTTTAGGGCTTCATGTGGTATATTCAAGATTAAGGAGCACTGAGGAAGAGCCTTAATAATTACTCTGACTTCTACATTCGTCACCGAAAAACAAAACAAATCAAAGCGGTTGAGGGAGCGGAGTTTAAGCTTCTCAAGGTTTCAAGGTTTAGGATCTAGGGTCCAGGGTTTAGGGTTCAGCTTCCGGAAACAATGTGGGTTCATACTGCCGTTGTATGCCTATCAAAACACTGCCAGTGCTGTTCTCCTGATCCCTTGCAAGGAGAATCATACGTGTGTCCAAATCCTAGAGGATAGCAGGTATGACCCAATCCCCGCAACAGCAATGGCTGGGGACTGGATGCACAGGATGTAAGCGCTGAGCCCTATCAGGCCTTAAAATTAAAACCCAAACCTACAGGCTAAACAGACGCTTAAGTTCTCCGAGACTCCGATATCCCTTAATTAAGGAATATACCTTAACTTATAGCAGGATCCCTCATATGATTGAAGGTGTATTCCTTCATTAAGGGATATTGGAGTCTCTCAGATTTCTTGCAGGTTCCGCGGATTTCACAAATAGAACAGGGTTCCTGCCGTGGGCTCCTTGAACAGGGCTCTATATGGCAGTTTCCGAAAATAGGGGTACCTTATGTAGGGGTCCTTATAATAAGGATCCTACTATTTGGGGTACGATATTAGGGTCCACCATTTTCGGAAACCCCCATATAGTAGGAGCCCAAAAGTTGGAAACCCCATAGCCTCAATCCTTAAGAGTATTGCTTACGAGTCATGTATAGAATCCCAGCACTATTTGGCCTTAATCCGGTTTCCAGCTTTATGGGGTTTGCTATATAAGTAAGGGAGCCTCAAAACCCTCAAGGGTCCAAGGGACGGTGATGGGGGGGGTGTATGCCCAAATCAAAATACTAATTCCTAGTATAGAAACCCTGCTGTCTACTATATGCGTATACTTTGGACCCGTTTTGGGAAGGGGAGTACTACCGACCACAGAAGCGTATCGGGAGAAACTCGTGAAATTTCCCTTCTTTCCGGGGCCAGGTTCCCAAAAACTCCAATATCCCTTTCAATTAATGAAGGAATAATTACACCTTAGATCCTTAAATCATATTGGGGAACCTACTATAAGTTAAGGTATATTCCTTAATTAAGGGATATTGGAATCTCTGGGTTTATTAACCCTAAACCGCAAATGCCAAAATCCTGAACTCTCCTCTGCAAACCCCTGGGCCAATGGACCCTAAGCTCCACATCCCGAAACAGTTCACAGCATCATGAGTTCCGACACACCCGAACCAAGGGAAACCGGAATAGCATCACAAAAATATTCCCTCGTAGATCCAATATAATTAGCTAGACTGGGTCGAAACCACGCCATTACGATTATTATTACTATATTCTTATTATTAGTATTATTATTATTATTCCTATGATTATTACTATTATTATACTGCCAGCCCTATTCTGATTGTTCGGGCCCCCACTAAAACCCCCAAGCTGACAAAATGCCGCAAAAATCGGTGCCTCCTCGAACTGCGCCATGTTAATTTTCCGATGTCCGCGGGCGCACACCTGGCTCTTGTTAGGGTTTAGGGTTTAGGGTTTAAGGTTTAGGGTTTAGGGTGCACGGCTAAGGGCTTCAAGATTGTCTGGCATCGAGGCCTACGCTCTTGGGGTTTCTGGGGGGGCTCATGCTGAAAACCCAACAGCAAGAACGACGATATGGCCGATGAATCATCCTGAAGATGATTATGACGCCGATGCTGATGAAAAGAAGCAGATGAAGCATAACAAAGATGATCGTCTGGCTGCAGATGCTTCTGCTGAAGACAATGACGGTGACGACGATGATGCGGTTATGGATTCGATAGCTGCCGTGATGCTGCTGTTCACGAGGAGGGTGATGGTGATGGCGAAGAAGCAGATGATGACGAACAGAGGAAGAGGATGATAACGACCCTGATAATAGGGAGGAGGCAGAGAAGGAGGAAGAGGAGGAGACAAGGGCCAACCGTGAACCTTCAGTGCCCGTACCAGACGATGACAAGAACAAGGCAGCAAGAGGAAGAGGCTGACGGGGAGAAGGATGGAGTGTTGCTAGTGCTGCTGGTGATGATGCTCTTGCGCGGTCGCAGCTATGTTTCAATCCCAGCTCTGAAGACTTTCGGGGAAAAGCGTCCTTGTAAGAGACATCCTAAACCGTGAACCAACAGGGAACACCATAACTCCGTAGACCCAGACACCTGAACGGCAAAACACAAGCGCCTAAGCCTTGAACCCTGCATACACAGCCCCAAGATCCTAGACCCCAAACCCTGTAGATGCATGGCCCAGACCCAAACACCAAACAAGCAAATCGCGCACTGAATCAGACAGGGTCATGTACTGAGTGCGACTCAGGCTATCGGGTGTAGGGGTATAGGACAAGCTACCTTCCCAAAACTCAACATCTCGCGAAGCCTTGGCGAAGATGAGGTCTGCGTCCACCGCGGAGAACCTTTCGTCGTTGGATCACAAGAACCGTAAACCCTTTCCGAGGCTTGATTATAAAGCGTATAAAAAAATTTAATATAAGAGTACTATCAGGTTACCATAGATACGCAACGTAACTGAAAGAAGAAGGTCACCAACTTTGATCAGCTTACTAAATGCCACGCGCAAAGTCGTGAAAATGAGGGCATCGTAGGTTTATAGTCTCACATGACGGGTTGTGGGTGCTTCTTGGTGTGCTGCATGCACTTGGCCTCTGTGATCACGGGGATCAGATTCTTTTTACCTTCGGGCAGTGCAATACTGCCATCTACAGGAATAAACCATATTAAGCCTATGTGATATATATATATATATATATATACATATCTACATATATATATATATATATATATTACATCCGAAGCCCTAAATCCTAAACCTGAGCTCAACTGCTCAGGGGTGTGACCTAGACCCCCCAACTCACCCTCTATTATACCGCAAATACCCACTATTAAGGCCCACAAGCACTCCGTTAAAGGGCCCTTGGGGGGTCCTGGAAGACTAGTCGCCTTCTGGGTTGCTTCGGGGCGTAGTACAGAAGATCGCCCACTTGGAAGGGCAGGGGACTTAGTAAGTAGGTTATAAGTTGAGTTATAAGTACCCTAAATGGAGTTACCCCAATTATAACCCTACTTATAACCTACTTACTAAGTCCCTAAACCCTAAACCCCATAGATCCCTTTTTAAGGAACCCTATAGATCCCTTTAAGGAGCCCTTACTAAGTCCCCTGCCCTTCCAAGCAGAACCCCAAACCCTGCCCACTTCAAGCAGACCCTGGGCTGATCCAGGGATGGAGCCTCTTGTCGATGAGGCCACAATCCTGCTGGCATACCGCGGGCTTTAGGGTTTAGGGGCTTTGGGCTTCGGGTTTAGGGCCTACTGGCAGGGCTTATTAGGCTACTATTTGCTTAAGAAACCCCCCAAAAATAAAAAGAGTAATCCCTATATTATCCCTATAAGGAATATTTTTTTCATTTTTTGGGGGGTTCTTAAGCAAATAGTAGTTAGGGTTTCAGAAATCTAAATCGAACCTTGCCTTGCCGTTTGATTTGTTTGGGCCTGGTTATTGGGCTTGTGTGATGAAACCGGGGAAGCAACCCAGAAAGCCCTCAATCCATGAATATCCCCCAAGCCCTACGGTTGGTCACGCGTCAGGTGTAAACTTTTTCTACATCGTATGAACTTTAAACCCGACGAAAACCTTAGTAAGGACCCTTGTAGAAACCTTGCTGTCCTAATCCTTGTTAAAGCAAAGCAATTTAAGTCCAAAGCTAAGGGCCCTTTCCGAACCATTGAAACTTACATCCTAAACCAAGTTTAAAGTTTGTCGTTCAAGGTACCAAGAGGGTCCATGCAGGCTACGATTATGGAATTGGGTCCCCAAACCAGAACAAGGATGGTCTTCTGGGGAACAAATTCCATCTCTGAGCTGCTATTTAAAAAAAGGTGCGTGTGTGTGTGTGTGTTTGTATATATATATATATAAGTATAATTAAATCAATAAACAAATATAAATGTGTATATATATATATATATACACATATGATATGAACCCTGTGCAGTGTATATAGATCTAAGCTGCGCCAATCCTGAGGCACTGGCAGGGCGGCAAGGCTGTTGCGGTGTAGGTGTCTTGCATAGACAGGCGAACTCTAAATGCCAAGCCCAAAAACTCCAAAGGCCTACCCTAAACCCTAAACCCCTAAACCCTAAACCCTCAGCCCCTAAACCCTAAACCCCAAAACCCCAAAACCCTAAACGCTTAGCCTGCTTTGAAGCTTGGGGTGTTGGGGTGGGGAGTTAGGGTCCCGTAGGCTTTTAAACCCTGAACCCAGTCCCGGAAACCTCGAGCCTGAACTTCAGAGCCCTTATCGTCCCAGGTGATGAGGGTTCCCTGTTTAGGGTTTAGGGGTTTAGGGGTTTAGGGTTTAGGGTTTAGGGGTTTAGGGGTTAGGGGTTAGGGTTTAGGGTTTAGTTTAGGGTTTAGGGGTTTAGGGTTTAGGGTTTAGGGTTTAGGGTTTAGGGGTTTAGGGTTGTTGCTGGCAACATGCAATGCACCTGTGAGCTAATGTGTTCGGGTTTAGGGCCTCAACACTCAGGATTTCTAGGGTCCGGGTCGGGATGGGGAATTAAGGGTCTGTTGCATCCCCGAAACCCCAAACCCTCCGCCCTAAGCTTCCTAAACCTCAAGCGCCGAACCCCAAACCGAAAGCCCAAACCAGCGTTACAAGCATGGTTTTTGGGGTTGATACTTGGACGTTCATGGGTAGATATAAGAAGCGTTATAAGTCGTCTAATTATAGCTATCTTATGCAGTTACTTCTGGCCCAGCTGACAACTATCCATGAACCTCCAAGCAGGACCGAACAGGTATAGGGCTTAGGTTTCATAGTGCTTCAAGGTTTCGGGTTTTTTGCTGGGTTCAGGCGTATCGGGTTTTGGGCTCATGCGAAGACAAAAAAAGGTCTAATAAAGCGCCGCCATTTGGCGGTGAGTTTAGGCTGAATACGGTTGAGGTTTGATCCCTCGTGATTTGAAGTACATTCCTTAATTAATTGAGGAGCCTGCACCACTCTGCCTAAAGGCCTATTGAAACCGTCAAAACTTCACAGAACTCTGATGAACACCCCTTGGCACAGGAGTTTTGGATCCCAACAGCACCCACAACCCCTGCCCTAATTACTAAACCCCTAAACCCTAACATAGCCAACATAGCAGCCTTACTAGTTAAAATAGTTCTTTGGTGCCCGCTATACTATACTTGTATAATAAGGGACCCCCCAAAATAGTATAGGTATTCCTTGAGGCCCCTATATTAATCCCTAGAATCCTAGAATCCTAAAACCCCGGAAACCCCTAAACCCCATTGCGTGGAGACCGCTCCTTGCAAAGCTTGGAGAAGGACGGTCCATCCATGGCCTCGGACACTCAGCTCCTTTTAAGCACGGGGACGGGGTTTGGAGTTTTGGGGTTTTCCTTTGGAGCATAATAATACGCGTTCAGGGTTTGGGGGTTTGGGGGTTTGGGGTTTTGGGGTTTTGGGTTTAGTTACGGTGGCTTGGGTCTTCGGGCTTCGGGGGCTTAGGGTTCAGGTTTGGATCCCAAAACCCTCCGCCAAAGACTCCGAGCACTTCGACTCCCTTGACCCTAAACCCTAAACCCCAAACCCTAACCCCAAAACCCTAAACCCCAAACCTCAAACCCTAAACCCTAACCCCCAAACGCTCAACCCTAAACCCTAAACCCGAACCCCCAAACCCCCAAACCCTAAACCCTAACCCCTGAACCCTGCACCCCAAACCCTAAACCCCAAACCCTAAACCCCAAACCCCAAACCCTAAACCCCAAACCCTAAACCCTCAAGACAGGATAAATAGAAATTGTATACCGTGACAGCGCAGCTCCTACTTTGAGACTTTGAAATACGGCAGACCAGGGCAGGCGGAGCAGGGGTTCTTGGTGGGGGGGGTAGTGGGCAAGCACCACAAAAAACCGCGCCTTTTCAGAAGGGGGAAGAACAACCCTATTGAAATGGGGTGGCCTCCCGCCCCTGACCCCCCCACCCCCCCTGCCCCCGCTTCCACCCCTCCTCTCCTGCCCGCCACACCCCCTGGGGGGTAGAGGGGGGGAGGCACAACCCTTATGATTCTCGGGGTTGGAGGCCAGCAGCGCGTAGGGTTCCCCTGACCCCCCACCCCCCCTGCCCCCTTCCACCCCCCCTCTCCTGCCCCCCCCTTGGGGCGGGTAGAGGGGGGAGGCACAACCCGGGGTTTGGGGGCCGCCCTGTGGGTGGGGTTCCCCTGACCCCCCCACCCCCCCTGCCCCCCTTCCACCCCCCCTCTCCTGCCCCCACACCCCCTTGGGGCGGGTAGAGGGAGGCACAACCCTTATTCTCAACCTAAATGGGGGTCCTCCCCCCACACCCCTCCACCCCCACCCCCCACCCCCCCGCTCCCCCCCAGCCCCTCCCCCCACCCCCCAACCTCCTACCTGCTGGCAAAACGCCTCAAAACCTTATCCTTACCGCCCTGCTCTGCCTGCTCTGCCCTGTTTTGCCCTGCCCCTCCCACTGCCTCTGCCCTGCTTGGCCTGCTTTTGGGCCACCGCCAGACCAAGCCACAAACCTTGAAAAAAACCCTAAACCCGACAAAGGTCATAGACTGGGTGGGCGGGTAGGGCGAGAGCGTTGAACCTAGGCGCACACCACAACACACGTCTCGCGTGGTGGTGTGCGCGGAGCATCGACACACCCCAAACCCTAAACCCCAAACCCCAAACCCTAAACCCCAAACCCTAAACCCTAAACCCCAAACCCTAAACCCCAAACCCCAAACCCTAAACCCCAAACCCTAAACCTAAACCCTAAACCCCAAACCCTAAACCCCCAAGTCCCCATAAATTGAGCTTGCGTATTACACCGTGCGTGGTATTCCATTACATTATTTTCAAATTGAAGCAAATACACTTAAAATCATATCCTTGGATATGCCTAGCCGCTTACACAAGTTGTTGCAATCGAAGTTAAGTAAATTGAATTAAATATTCCGCCACCACCACCACCACCACCACCACCAAAATGCAATCGAGTTTAAGTAAATTGAACCAAATCTACAAATACCAATACTAATACGAGATTTAGGGTATAGAATATTGAACTTAGGTCACCCTTTTCCCTGTTTTCTTATTCTCTTATTCCGCTATTTTCGTTATTCCCCTGTTTCCCTATTTCCCTATGTCCTAATTTCCTTATTTCCCTATTTCCCTATTTTGTCGGGAAACTAAAAACCCAAAACAAACACAGCCTCTGAGAGGGCAGGCAAAGCCCCCTCTGTGGGTTGGTGAAGTTGCTCTTGGAAGGATCTGACAGGGCTGTACTGGGTTGTATTGGGCGGCCCAAACCCTTGCTAGCCTCTGAAAGGACAGGCAAGGCCGCCCCCCCCACCCGCCCCGCCCCCAGCCCTCCCCCCCACCTTTCCCGGCCTCCCCCCGCCCCCCCCCGGCCCCCCCACCCCCCCCCTCCCCCACCCAGTCCGCCCCCCTAAACCCAAAAAATAAACCCAAACACCTTCTTAGAGCTTCTATGATTGGCCAAAATTTCTAGAATGTTGAAAACCCTCAATCGATCTTTTCTCACGATGCATGTCTGGGTTTGCGTTTAGGCATTAAGGTTTTGAGGGTTTGAGATTTAGACATTATAGGGTTTGAGGCAACGCAAAACGAAAAGTATTAAACAATAATTTATTTGGGCTCTTTCTTTTGTGGGGGCCTCGAGATCGGCCCTCCGGCCTAATAAAAACGCTATTCTATGAACAGAATTTGTCACCAGAATGGAGGGGGCCTCGAGATCGGCCCTCCGGCCTAATAAAAACGCTATTCTATGAACAGAATTTGTTACCCAAAACGCCCACCCCAAAATCCAGAAAATTTGGCTTTAATTATTTTATGGTTTAGGCCCGAATCTGCACCAGTTCCGTTTGTATTTTAGGCCCAGAATGGGGGGGACCTGGAGATCGGCCCTCCGGCCTAATAAAAACACTCTTCTATGAACAGAATTTGTCACCCAAAACGCCCACCCCACAATCCAGGAAATTTGGCTTTAAGTTTAGCAAACCCCCACTCAAGGTTCATTAATAGGGTTTTTACAAACCCTATGGTTTAGCAAACCCCCATTCAAGGTTTATTAAACCCTGATTTAGGGTTTAGCAAACCCTAGGGTTTAGCAAACACCCATTCAGGGTTTTTTAACTAATTTAGGGTTTAGCAAACCCTAGGGTTTAGCAAACCCCCAGTCAGGGTTTATTAATTCTTAATTTAAGGCTTAGCAAACCCTAGCGTGTATTTAGGGTTTAGCAACCCCAGAGTTTAGCAAACCCCCATTCAGGGTTTATTAAACCTTAATTCAGGGTTTAACAAACCCTAGGGTTTAGCAAACCCCCATTCAGGGTTTATTAAACCCTAATTTAGGGTTTAGCAAACCCCCATGCAAGGTTTATTAACCTAGGGTTTAGCAAGCCCCCATGCAGGGTTTATTTAACTCTAATTTAAGGTTTAGCAAACCCTAGGGTTTAGCAAGCCCCCATTCAGGGTTAATTAACCTAGGGTTTAGTAAACAGGGTTTATAAATTATTAAACCCTAATTCAGGGTTTAGCAAACCCTAGGGTTTAGCAAACCCCCCGGGACCAAAACCTACAGTTGAAGACCCGGAGCCGGAAATTAAGGATACGGAGCTTAAAATTAAGGACCGCACCAAGACCGGACCTAAAATTAAGGACCCGGAGCCTAAAATTAAAAGCCCGAAGCTCAAAATTAAGGGCCACGACCGAAAATTCAGGACCCGGAAACCCCCAAAGCCCCCCAGCCACCGAAACCCAAACCAACTCGCAAACCCAAAAAAACCTCCGAAAACCAAAAAAAACACCCGAAAACCAAAAAAAACATCAGAAAACCAAAAAAAACCTCCGAAAACCATAAAAAAAAAAAAACATTTTTTTTTCAAAAAACGCACCCCGCACACGAAGCAAACTCAATAAACCCCAAACCCTACACCCCAAACCCTAAACCCTAAACCCCAAACCCTAAACCACAAACCCTAAACCCCAAACCCTAGCAACCACTTGAGGACTGACTACGTACGGGACAGTCCGCAATGGATGCATGCATAAACCCCAAACCTCAAACCCTAAACCCTAACCCCGAACCCCCAAACCCCCAAACCCTAAACCCTAACCCCTGAACCCTGCACCCCAAACCCTAAACCCCAAACCCTAAACCCCAAACCCTAAACCCCAAACCCTAAACCCCAACCCCCAAACCCTAAACCCCAAACCCTAAGCCCTAAACCCCAAACCCTAAACCCCAAACCCCAAACCCTAAACCCCAAACCCTAAACCCTAAACCCTAAACTGAAGCGAGCTGCGGGCGCTGCGAATAGCAGCAGCGAGCGTGCCGAAGCGTCAGTGAGGCTGGCTCCGTAGCTGGCGCGACAGGCGCAGCGAAGGAGCCCCAGCACCGGCTCAGGTGCTGGCGCATGCGACAGGCATGCTAGCCAATCAGAACTATATGACCCTAAACCTCCAAGCTCGGAGGGCCCCATCCCTTAGGATTTAGGATTTAGGATTTAGGGTTTAGGATTTAGGATTTAGGATTTAGGATTCAGGATTTAGGATCTATGGTTTAGTTTTTAGGATTTAAGATTTAGGATTTAGGGTTAAGGATTTAGGATTTAGGATGTAGGATTTAGGGTTTAGGATTTAGGATTTAGCCTATGCGCCTGCCTGGGTGGGCCGGCCTGGGCCCTCGTCCCTGGCCTGGCTGTGGCAGGTCTTGGACCAGGGACTGTTTCGCCCCACCCTCCGCTTGTCCCGGGCCCCCCCCGGGACAGTTGTCCCAGGGCCCTCCCGGACAGTTGTCCCAGGGGCCCGTCCTTCCCTGCCCTGCCTGCCCTGCCCCCAGTCCTGCTCTCCCTGCCCTGCCCTGCCCTGCTGCCCTGTCCTGCCCCGCCCACTGCCCTGCTTGGCCTGGTTTTGGGCCACCGCCAGACCAAGCCACAAACCTTGAAAAAAACCCTAAACCCGACAAAGGTCATAGACTGGGTGGGCGGGTAGGGCGAGAGCGTTGAACCTAGGCGCACACCACAACACACGTCTCGCGTGGTGGTGTGCGCGGAGCATCGACAAACCCTAAACCCCAAACCCTAAACCCCAAACCCTAAACCCCAAACCCCAAACCCTAAACCTCTTTATCATATATATTTAAACCTTAATGACCTTCGTGGTTTTAAGGTTTTTTTTGCCCGGAAAATCCTTAAAATCCTTGTTCGTGGGCGGAATTCTTGGCCAAAAAACCTTAAATCCTTGTTCGTGGGCGGAAATCCCGGGATCCCCGCCCACGAACAAGGATTTAAGGTTTTTTTACCTGGAGGAGCCGCCGACGAAAAACCTTAAATCCTTGTTCGTGGGCGGAAACCCCGGGATCCGCCCACGAACAAGGTTTTAAGGTTTTTTCTGCCCGGAGGAGCCGCCGACGAAAAACCTTAAATCCTTGTTCGTGGGCGGAAACCCCGGGATCCGCCCACGAACAAGGATTTAGGGTTTTTTTGCCCCGGGACACCCCGGGACGCACCAGGACAGTCGTCCCAGGGGGGCCCCGGGACAAGCCGGGACAAGTGTCCCGGGAGGGGGCCCGGGACAAGTAGGCGTCCCGGGGAGGCCCGGGACGTCCCAGGGCGAACAAAAACGACCACCAGAGCAACTGGTTCAGGGTTTGGGGGTAGATCTTTAGCTACGCTAGAGGAGGTCTGGATACGGCCAAACCTTTATCGAATACGGACGTTGTCGTAAGAAAGAGCAGTTTCGTTGGCCTGTCCAGGTCGTTGGACGTGCCTGGATGAGTAACCTTCTGCTGGCTTTGTTGGTGATCGACTGTTGAGGAGATTCAAGTCATGACATGTAACAGCCGTGCTTGCTGTCGGATGGCGTGACCGCAGCAGCCTCAGCTATTTTAGGCAGTGCTTCTTTCTTTCATACACTTTTTTAAGGTTTAACGACTGCAGAGAAACAGCACTGTGGCCTTGTTGTTTTGCAGGTCGACGAAGTCGATGCATAGCAATGGACACGGTCTGATGTGGAAACATTGAACGCGATGTGGAAACATTGAAAGACATGAAATCGAATTCGATAGTTGTGGTTGCTATGGTCCAGCGATAGCGGGACCGCATCCTCAGCTGTTTCGGGCAGTGTTTTTTTATCTTTAGCTAGCTTTCTTGAGAAATCCATCGTCAAGAAAACAGATTCTTTTTAGGGTTACGTCGATGGCCTCGTGTGGAATATGAACAGCGACTTATTGGAACGTAGGTGTGTACATGTTAACAATGTTAATGTTGTGCTAACGTTCGGTAATGGTAGTTGTAAGCTGTGTATGAAAGTAAAACTCTTTATTTTCGAATGTTATGGGATTCTAAGGGTGGGTGGGTGTTCTTTCTAGACCGCAGACTCTACTTTACTGTAAAACTGCTCGATCCGGAGCTGCTGAACCCCAAACCCTAAACCCTGAACCCCAAACCCTAAACCCCAAACCCCAAACCCTAAACCCCAAACCCTAAACCCTAAACCCTAAACCCTAAACCCCAAACCCTAAACCCCAAACCCCAAACCCTAAACCCCAAACCCTAAACCCTAAACCCCAAACCCTAAACCACAAACCCTAAACCCCAAACCCTAGCAACCACTTGAGGACTGACTACGTACGGGACAGTCCGCAATGGATGCATGCATAAACCCCAAACCTCAAACCCTAAACCCTGACCCCCAAACGCTCAACCCTAAACCCTAAACCCGAACCCCCAAACCCCAAACCCTAAACCCTAACCCCTGAACCCTGCACCCCAAACCCTAAACCCCAAACCCTAAACCCCAAACCCTAAACCATAAACCCTAAACCCTAAACCCCAAACCCTGAACCCCAAACCCCAAACCCTAAACCCCAAACCCTAAACCCTAAACCCCAAACCCTAAACCACAAACCCTAAACCCCAAACCCTAGCAACCACTTGAGGACTGACTACGTACGGGACAGTCCGCAATGGATGCATGCATAAACCCCAAACCTCAAACCCTAAACCCTAACCCCCAAACGCTCAACCCTAAACCCTAAACCCGAACCCCCAAACCCCCAAACCCTAAACCCTAACCCCTGAACCCTGCACCCCAAACCCTAAACCCCCCTAAACCCTAAACCCCAAACCCTAAACCCTAAACCCCAAACCCTAAACCCTAAACCCTAAACCCTAAACCCTAAACCCCAAACCCTAAACCCAAACCCCAAACCCTAAACCCCAAAAACCCTAAACCCAAACCCTAAACCCCAAACCCCAAACCCTAAACCCCAAACCCTAAACCCCAAGCCCTAAACCCCAAACCCTTGACAAAGCCGCGGCTCAGCTCCGAACCCGTCGGCCGGTACCGCAAAAGGCCTCGCCAGGGGCTTCCCCGGCATATCGAAAGAGTCACTTAGGGTTCCTTTAAAGGGGTCCTTAGTAGCTGCAAAAAAGACCCAAAAAAGTGCACACTTTTAGTTTTATAGTGGGTAATATTATCCCATAAAGTGTGTATCCACGCAGCTACTAAGGGTCTATAAGGGTTACGGATCTATAAGGGTTACTATAGTAAAGTAGGAACCTGATTAAGAAACCTTGGGACTTTGTTCGGGCTCCTTGTATCAATCCTGATATATCGGGGGGTTATAGGGCCAGGGTTTCTTAATCAGGCCCCTACATTAAACTGCGGCCCAGTTTAGGCTGAGGGATTAGGATGGTTTAGGCTACCTGTGGCCTCAAAACCCTACTTTTTCGCCGCTCCTATTAATTATGGTGTTCGTATATACTTGCTTGAAATGGTAAGTTTGTTGGGTGGCAGGTAGGGTTTAGGGGTAATTCGCAGACAACGTGCTGCGGTTCAATCACGTGTTTCTCCTGATGTCACTCGGCCATTCGATCATCAAACAACATCATGAAATGAGACCATGCTTTTCCCCCTGTTCTCGGAGTGGACGAGGATGTGGGCCACGGGCTGAAGAACCACGAGGGCCGGCTCGTACATGACATAGGTAAGACCATTAGGTCCGACCTCCAATGTCCTGCTGTCCAACAGCAGCTAGTCAATTCCCCTAAACCCTAAACCCTAAACCCTTCGACGGAGGGAGGCTTCCCGAAATCGTAGTCGTGGTCTCCTTTCCATCTCCTCCTCGAAGGTCACAACGACCACGTCCGGTCAGCACCTGGTGGCGTGCCAACCCATGGGTTCGCAGAAGCTGCGCGATGGCATCGACCTTAGAGTTGACTGGGGCTGTGGAAGCCATCACAGCCTCCACTTCATGGACGACCTCCAAGTACCCTTTCAGACACTTACAAGATGTAACCCTGAAATGAACCCTTAACACACTGGGCCTTAAACCACCCTAACCTTACACATATACTCTGAACCTCTTAAACCCGAAGCTCTATAGCAGAAGCCACAAAGTTGGAACACCAGGATCCTCATTCCCTTCAGGTCAACTATAAGGGAATCATAGCACTAATCATCCTAAACCCATATTCCAACTTTATGGGGTTTGCTATATTATACCCTAAAGCCTAAACCCTGAACCCCGAAAGCCTAACGCCCACAACCCTAAAGCCTAACCCCAAGCCCCTAAACCCTTAAACCCTATAGGCCCTATACCCCTAAACCCCTAAAGCCTAAACCCTGAACCCCTTAAGCCTAAACCCCAAACCCCTAAAGCCGAACCCTTAAACCCCTAAAGCCGAAAGCCCAAAATCGAAAGTCCAGCGCCTTGAAAACCTCCTGGTACGAGCTTGTGCCGTCCTGGGGTTATGGGTGTTTCGGGCCTCGGCTTATGGGGCTTATGGGGTTCAGGATTTAGGGCTTATAGGGTTTAGAGTTTAGGGTTTAGGGTTTAGGGTTTAGGGCTTATAGGGTTTAGGGCTTAGAGATTAGAAATCAGGAGGGTTTGGGGCTTATGGGGTTTGTAAGGCTTTTCGGGTTTAGGGTTTAGGGAGCAGGGTTTGGATTCCGGGGTTTGGGGCTCATGGGGTTTGTAGGGCTTAGAAGGTTTAGGGTTCAGGGTGTGGCATTTAGGAATCTGGAGGTTTGGGGTTTGGTTGAGGGTTTTCGTGTTCTAGACCCAAGAGTAACCTAGGAATAAAAAGGGTGCCCTTTTTGGTTTAAAGGGGGTTATAAGGAGTTAATTGCAGGGCAATCTCTGATTCCAAGACACAGTGATGATAACGCTTCTTTGAGCCAAATATCGGTGATAACGTCTTCGAGTGAAACTGCTTCAAGATGATCTACATAAGAAGGGCCTGGGGGCTCGTGTTTTCTCAACTCCCCCCTTGTAGACAGCGTGAAACAGTTACTTACAGGAAACTAGTTCTACTGCGAGGCACTCGGAAACCTAACTCATCTAACAACTGCGCTTCAGACGGTTTCAGTTCAGCTGGTGCTCGAGGCGTAAACGCTACTAGCACAACGCGGGACTGAAGTGGCCCTTCCCATGGCACAGTGCAGTGTCTAACAGACGGCTGGAAGAGTGCAGGCAGTTCTTGAATGCGACCTGGGCTATTGCAATCACGCTGTGGGCATTGCTGCTCACCAAGTGGATCCTGGACCCATATCTGACCACCCTTTACCTTGGTTAACGGGTAGACAAAGTTGTACGATCCTGGATCGTTGTACTTGTCAGTGTGCAAGTCAAACTGACAACCTTGGTAAATCGCTACAGCAGTGAAGGTTAGGTTCTTGGCCTGTTGCCGAACGAACCTTGTGAGGACACGCGTAACCCCCCTGAACTTGGACGTATTGCTCCTTAACCCTACTATGCCACCTCCATGTGCATACGCTCCGGTTGTAAATCCCTTACCCTCGGAAGAGACAACTGGGCGAGACGAAGAATCTGGAGGAAGAAGGTGGAACAGCTGCAGAATATTATTTTCTGTCAGTCTGTGTGGCAGGATGCCGGCAACAGACTCAGGATCAGTATCTGCAAGAGGATCTTCAGGAACGAAGTTCTGTGATGGAGCAGCAGGTATCGGGGCATTTGCGGAACCCTCAGACAGGCAAAGCTGTTCCAGCATGGATGGCCACTCTTGGGGGCTAATCACTTTCGTGAACCCATTAGCTCGTTGCTCCGTCGTAGGGCAAAAGGTTATCTCGACGTGCGGCTCTGCGAGTCTCTCACAGATAGACGCTACGTTGACCCTGTGCACCCTAGGCATGTGGCGGAGTTTAGCAGAATAGCCTGCCTTAAGAATGGAAATCACGGTATTATTGTCTTGCCTATAAAACACCGGGATCTCAAACCCAAGGATATCGCCTAAATATTCTTGAAGGTTTTCTACCTCTGAGAACATGGCGGTCGCAAGAGAGATCGTTTCGGCCTCTGTCGTGGACCGAGCTGTGGAGGATTGCTTACGCGATACCCAGTGGAGTGGATACGCGCAGTCTCCGGTCTTTGCAACGACGAGGATTCCAGTCGTGCTTTTCGCTGACAAAGGGCAAGACGCAAAGTCTGCGTCTGTATACACCTCTATCTGGCAACCCAAGTCCTGTTGCGAAACAGACCCTTTTAAAGTCACACGACTTGAGTGATGGAGATACGACACACAACGCAGTAGTTGACGGTCGTCGAATCTATCCCATCGACTCACTTTAGAAGCTAACCTCGTGATTATGAACGAGATGTCTGGGCGAGCAAGTCTGCTGAGCCAGAGGGCTCGCATCAGGATGCGGGAGGCGGATCCGTGTAACTCACCGGTGCTGTTAAGCTCGCTGTCAGTTGCTTGGTTCTCGGGGAAAGCAGGTGACGCTACTTTGCGAAGCTTACTTTTCTCTACACCGGTCATTTCACAATAGAAATCAACAAGTTGCTGCGTGTAAGCAATCATGTCAAATTCACAAGTGGCTACTGAGTCATCACGCGTGAAACTGTGATGCCGCCCTAGAATCCTACAACCATTATTGCCGCCTTGAACAAAGACCTCTGGTTCAAGTTTCACAAGACCACGGAGCTTATGCCAGAACTGGGAATGAAGCTCTACGGGTCCGCTTAAAGTCAAGTCGTCGACGTAGACATTAAGCACTAACTTCTGGGAACCGAACTCGAAAACCCAAGTGCTAGGGTAGGCGGGAAGTTCGCGACCTCCGAGCCTTTTCAACTGAACGGTTAAGTGGTCTTGCCATCTCTTACCCGATTCTGGGTGCCCGTATAGGCTTTTCTCAAGTTTAACTACAAGACGGCTGTCGGGAGGGAACCTCTGGGTCCACTCGGGGAGCCAGAGCTCCCGAGGGATTATTACCCAGGTCTCTCGACCGATCTTCGCTTGCAAGTATGCTTGGATAGCATCTGCCACAGAGGTCGCGTGACCGGGGCGGAGCCCGTAAAAGAGGCAAGCGGCAAGACCTACCAACCCGGTTGGTGTAGTTGCAGTTTCTTCTGAGCCGAACAGCACTGGGTTACCAGAAGCGTCGCGCACTTGGTCCCCCCTAAAGACTACACGGCCTTTGTACTTGTGCTGTGTTGGGTGCAACTCAAAGTGCTTTACACCACAAAGCGTCAGAAGTTCAGCGATTTGGACTCGGCGTCCAGTGTTGCGGCAATCCTGTTTCAGTTGCCACAAATGCATTACGGAATCGTCGCTCCATGTCTGGTTTGAGCGGAGTCCTACACCCTCAGCCTGAACAGCCTCTAAACCTCGAGCATCCTTCAACCATTCGCTCTTAGCAAGATTGCGTGTCACTAACGCATTACTTGACGACAACGAAGGTGTGTGGCGATGGAAGTGCTCGGGGAAGAATGACTCGACTATCAGCTGAGCGACTTGTGAGTTGTAGTCGCTATTGGCATAGGAATCGTCTCCTTTCGACACACTTTGCGAAGTGGACTGGCTGTGCTCGTGTTGTCCAAACAGCTGGAGCACTCGAAGAGAAGTGGTGCTGATGCACGACCGCTTACCAGAGGAGCATCCGCTGAGCATTACTCTTTTCAAGTTCGCGCGCTTCTCGAACTCAATCCAATCAGACTCGTTCCAGAGCCAACCCCCTTCTGGGCAGTCGACTGCAACATGGCAGCCGTTGGAAAGCTTTTCTTCGGCTAGCGAGATTGCGAGTTTCAGCATTTGGCGACACTTCGCCCGGCTCTTTCTGAGCTGTGCTTTCTTACTCGCTCTATGTTCGTGCACAGTTGGGTGTTGTTGTGCTGTTTGTTCAAGGCATAACATAGGCATCCAGATCACAGCGCCTTGCTTTATCTGACCTTTGGCCTGATCAACATGAGCTGGGTCTGAGAAGTCTATCGTTGAAGATCCTATGTTAAGACAATCAACCCCGTACATCGTGCAGGCAAAACCAATCTCGGAGGAGTCGCTGCAGCAGTACTCGACAAGTTGGTTTGTACTCGAAGCCTTAGACCTACGGATCTGGCGATCTCGGGCTACAAAGCTGACATCTGGAACGAACAACTCCTGATTTACCAATGCTCCTAACCCTCCACCAAAGTCGTCGGAATCCTCGTCCGGATGAGCGGGTGATCTTTCTGCAGCATCGGGCGCTATCTCTGCCGGAGGATCGGGACTAAGAGGTGCAGGAGGAGGAACTGGCGTTGGAGGAATACTGACTGGTGTCGGAGGTACCGATTTGATACGGGCCTCGGCGGTTTTGTCGGCACGCACTAACCCATCAAAGCGAACCTTGCACACTGGAGAATGAACCACAGCTTCGCCTTTGCAAGCCTTGCATCCCGGGGTTATCCCGTATTTTATTATACGATCAAGAGTGATATACTCGTGCCGCTTTGCTGGCGTAGAGTCGGGGCCAAGTGGGCTGAACGGCACTTCTAAACCCTTAATGTCCGGAAACTTAGGTTCAGTGAATCCCTCGACCGCACGCTCGAAAGCGGCGCGCATCGGGAAAATCTCTTCACCCTCGGGGACAAACAACTCTTCAAAGGGCACCGAAATTGCAAGATCGTATCCAGGAGTACCGTCTTTGGTTTTCCGGTAATCTAAAACAAGGTAGACCCCTCTAAAGGACTCCGGCCCCGAATCTAACCGATAACCACAAAACAAAGCTGGTGCGGCGGAAGGTTCAAACTTCTCTCGGTGTTTGGGATCAGTCCTGTAGTACACGAGCTGACCTAGAAGTAGAAGACGCCCGGGGAACTCCTCACCGGTGGCGGCTACGTAACGGGACTCCTTACGGTCGGCAATGCTGTGCTTAAGGTTCAACACAAACGTTGCAAATACCGCCGAATGAGCCCAAAGACCAGGTCTTATTGCAAAACCGGCTTGTAAATGTACCGCGCGGGTGACCTCTTGGATCGACCTGATGTCCCGCTCGAGAACAGAATTATGCGGCCAACGATTAGCTAATGTGGGCTCAGAGACCCAAGACATTTGCTGGCAAGCCGATTCAAGTTCTTTCGCGTTGTCTGACTTGAACATGACGACAGGCTTCGACTCCGCGTGCTTACCGGAAAATTGCAAAAGTGCTCTGACTACGTTTTCTGTTGTGCGCCTGACTAGGGGAAAGGAGCGCAAGTAGCCAGAGAATTCATCGCGCACTACAAGCAAGGTCGATTCACGATCCTCTTTGGAAGACTCCTTGAACACGACTACGATGTCCGCCGCGACGCGTTCACTGAACGCAGTGGTTGGCTCTAGCGAACCGCGATCATGCAGCGGGTCATGTCTAAGTTTGTTTGTCTTCCTAGCGTACATTCTGGCCTGTGTACATATTTTACAGGCTGGGTTCTTAGGGAAAGGGGCTAATCTGTGTTCACAAGAAGCAGCATCCTTGATCAACCGCGCCGTCTTAACAGCTGGGATTTCTTCTTCACGCTCTGAGTCCGCATGTGCCTCACCGGGCTCGGCCTCAGGAGGCTTGGGATCATCACCTTCAAGCGGTACCTCAGAGGGCCCTGCTGCACTAGATGAAGCGGGAGCTGCGTAATCAGTGAACTCGACTGTTTCTTCGAAAACTGGCACATTACCATCAAGGCGAGAGGCATATATTGCGTCCTTTGAACACAACTGGATGTTGCCATATGCGTCTGATGCAACTGAAGACGAATCCGGAAGGAAGAAAGGAAGAGAACCCGGCAACCAAACGAATGGATGACCCTGGTGATTTACTAACTCTCCCATAGAGCGCACCAGGGGACAATCAGACATCAAGTACGACTCTGAACTTCCGAACTTGGACCCAATCGTGCGAACAACCTCTGTTGCAGTAAAGGTCCCGTTTCCAGTGGCAAACTTAATAGGATCAGCCTGGGTGGCGGTAATGCCGACTCCAGGACCTACACCCTGTTGCGCTAACGCCTTGAATGAAGTAAGGTTTCGCCCGGCACCTGAATCTGCTATCCACTCTAGCTGGAACGGACCAGACTGTGCCACAGGCAACGCGATGTCAACTAAAGGAATAGTGGCAGGAGTTGCAATGATGGACAAACCCGTGAACCACCTAAGCATTCTGCTAAATAGGTTCTTAACCGAGCACCACGAATTGCGGGCGCCAGCATGATGATGTGGAGACGTGCCTACGGATCTACCGTTGGCAGAAGTGGGCAGCACTGCAGCGACAGTTGCGGCAACAGTGGCCTTTGTTGCAGCTCCAGCTTTAGGGGCTTTGCCGCCGGGGCTGATATGTGCAAACGGGCAATTGGGTCCGCGATTGCATGTCCCTTTGGGGAAGAAGAGGCAGGGTGCCTTTTCCTTAGCTGCCGGTGGGTCCTTTGGACTTGTACCTGGCGGTGCCTTTGGCGGTGGTGGATTCGGGGTACCTTTCGGCGTGCCTTTACCACCCTTTGGTCTGTCTCCTTTCGGTGTGCCTTTACCGGGGCCTTTGGCACCGGGTGGCTGACCTTTATCTTTACCCGAACCCTTAAAGGGAGGCTTCGCTTTACCGGGCAATGCGGGTTGCGTATCACTGCCTTGTGGGTCGGCCACCGCGCCTTTGTCGCGGTTTCTCCGATCCTTCTCCTTCTGTTCCTTGGTTTTCGTTCCCTGCTTATTGGGGGATGGGCTTAGCGCATCTTTGATGGCCGTCTCGTTAGCGTCTTCCCTCAATTCAGCAATCAATGACTTAAGCTTGGCAAACAACCAATCCCAAGTCCTAACCCGTGAACCCTCATGAGCATCTTTGATGCGATCGATGTGCCGCTGCAGTAGACGACACTTCTTCAAACGGCCAAACAGCCAAGTGAATTTCGTCTGTTCTGAGGGCTGATGTTCGACGGGGATTGAATTCAGGATGTACTCTACACGATTCGCGAAAGCAAGTAGCGATTGGTACGAAAAGGTGTCTAGCTGCAATTCCAACAATGCCTGCTCAGTTAGGTTCGCTCCACGGCGCTGGTCAAGGAAGAATCTGTGGGCAACCATTTGCAACAGTACCCTTCCCCTAGGGGCTGTGTACTGAAGCTGACAACCTTCAATGTAACCCTGAAGCTGAATGCCTAACTCATTGTTGAGATGCTTCGGGTCTGCAAGAAGTGATGCCAAATGCGCGTCAAACCTCGGAAGTCCCTGGGGATCTGACAGGTCCGCATCCTGTGATGATTCGAAAGCGGGCAATAGCCACTTAAGCAATGTATCAGAACCGGTCCTATCAATGGCACATACCTTGGTCACAAAAGCGTTCTTCCAGGATCTAAACTGAGCAGCATCGCGAGGGAGAGAGTCGACTTTCACCAACGACAAATCCTTGTGCTTGTACACATCATCTTCCGAAAACAGCATCGTTGACCCGACACCACGGCTATTGTAGCTTCGATGGCTCCCGGCACTACCGTGCGGGCTAGGATCAGAAGGGTTTGGTGGACCTCCGAAGTCTAACCGCAATTCCGAATCATCAGAATCGTCATCTGAATACGGGTCATGTTTGACCGGGGAACCATGCCATGAAGGATGTGGTGAAGGATTCTGCCTTATCGATGGTGCTATTGGAGCGGGTGCTCGCTGGTATGAGGCAGCGGGTGGCCGAGTGCCGACGCCGCTGGACAACGGTAATCTAGGTCTTCGAGGGCTAGTTACGGAATCCCGCAATGTATTAACCTCAGCCCTTAACTCAGCAATGGTAGAGGCTAACTCCGTGCCATTGAGGATGTTTGGTGGTGGGTCCGAAGGTGGAGGCATGCTCTGATGACGAAGCACAGTGACCTCGTTCTGTAATGTACGGATTTGCGCAATCAGTTCAGCTTCCTTTTGTTGGAATGCCAATTCACGCTGCTGGACTTCTAGTCTCAACTCGGATCTGGCTTGTTCCACTGCTGCGGCTGCTGCTGCCTTAGCGATTGCCTGAGCCTCTAGAACCGCAGTCTGAGCCTGATTGACAACTTGCGTTCCGAATTGCCTAGCCTCTTCCCTCGCTTGACCCTGGGCCTCCTGGACCACTGCTTGGGCCTGACCATAAACCGTCGACTCGAACTCTCTAGCCTGAGCCATCACCTCGTTAGGATCAAGTCCTATGCTAATGTTTTGTTGATACAACCTCACTCCCGAGCTATCCTGAACCCCAGACCCTTGGGAACCCTGGCCGGTAGGAACATATGGAATGCTCCGGGCTGGCGCAGCTCCTGTGCGCACAATGGGGCCATCATCTGGGCTCCGGTTGTGTGGAGATTGGTTGGCGAATGGCACCAACGAACCACTACCTGGGCCTTTGTCGGAGGCTGGGGACTGCTTAAGGTGAGGTCCTTTTCTTACTGTTGGCGATGGGGAAGAGCTATGGCTACTACGCGACCCTCGGGATGACCTGGAGGAAGCTCTAACCGGCAATGCCCTAACCCCACTACTGGATGAAGTAATCTGCAAGGAGCTTTGCTCTTCTGACGACATTTCGTGGGACATGATTCAAGCAATTGGGGACTTAAGCGGGGTTGGCGACTGCCGAAACTCCCGTGTTCTTTTCAATCCCTTGCGCCCTCACCACTCAGAGATGGCGGGAAGGACAAGGTCGCACAGCTCTGTGCGGCGGGCAGGGTGAAGTGCCAAGCCTTTCCACCCGTAGCGATCCCAGCCAGAAAACTCAGCACAGATTGACGGTTTGTCGTCCACGTGGACGACTGGGGTCCCGTCGCTCAAAGATGAAGCTGAAATCGCCGACCAGAGTCGCTGGGCCTTGTTCGGTCGCCTGATAAAGAGAAGCGGCAGGCTACGCACGTTATACCGCGCTGACACTGCCACTTCGCGCACGTACTCCAACGCGTGCTCAATCAAGCTTTCCGTTGAACATTTGGAATTGACAAGGATCAGTATATTGCTGCGTCGAGACAGGTTCTCGAAAAGATAGCGGGACTGCAAGAAGGTCCTATCCAAAACTCCGTGGTAATCAAGGGAGAGAATATGGGTGACGCCTCCTTGCTCTTCGACCGCGCGATCAATTGCCGCAGCAAGATAAAGTGGATTCTCGTCGCACCGGAGCAATGAAAGTGGCTTGGGCGGCGGACCAGACGGCTCAACTGGACGCTGCTTTGGCCTGGCCTTCTGCTTGGGCCTCCGTTCTGGGATCTCAGGCGCAGCAGTGGGACCTGTTGCCGAAATGTGCTGCGTTAGCGCTGGTCTAAGAGGAGCAGAAGGGGGTTCAGGAGGAAGCGGCCTACCGGAGCTTAGCCTATCGGAACCACTTAGCACACTGAAGTCAGGCTGGTCACGAACAGAAGGCGATCGCGACCTGCGCTCAAGTGAGCTGCCCAAGTGGGAAGATGAAGAAGCTGGCTCGGCGGATGAAGATGCTGGCTCTGCTCGCTCTGGAGTGTCCAAAGAATCCAAAGAAACCTCGGCCAAATCCTGTAGCGAAACGGGCTCCTGCAACACCGAGTCTGAGTCAGACTCTTCCTCCTCCTCCTCCTCCTCCTCGGAAGGAGAGGAGTCCCCTTATAGATCACGTACCCAGACGCGGAGATCTGCGTAAGCCGCGCGCTTACTTTAAAGAACTTGGCAGCCAATGCCGGCACCTGCCCCGGAGGCTTGTTGAATACTTCCTCGGCGAGGTTTTCCAAACTCTCACGCCAAAGCTGAAGCAGCTTTATATGAAGTGAGCGGCGCTTATTGTTGGCGGCCCGGCCACCTCTAGAAGCGCGGGTGTCGGCTCCAAATGCCGCAGCAAGTCCAAAAAGCTCTTCACGGCGATCCGGTGACAGCATATACGGGTGAGACGAGGAAGCCGATTAACTCCAAGTCCCAATGCAAACCCCCGTGCCGTTAGAGTGGCTTGCAAATTTACCCCCGTGCCGGAACTGTGGCTTGAAGTTGATGTATCCCCCAATGCCGCTACTGTGGCTTGATGTTACCCTTTGCCTGAATCGTTGGCTTAACTGTCCCTATGCCAGAATCGTTGGCTTAACTGATGGCCTATCGGATGATGCAGGTGACTTCGTCGGAAAACCACACTCAACCGACAGTACAACCAACCACAACCAACCAGGATGCGGCCGGTGGCTGTGTGCCAACACGGCAGCAGAGGTGGAAGTGCTTTCGATTGTTCCAGAATCCCAAATCTTATGAGATCAACCGAAACCAGAAATCGAACCTTTGATTCAATCTCAGCTAATCCTTCCAATCACCACGAGGCCTTGCTACCCTGAAGTCGTGAACGGACCTTTGGGCAAGGTGATTGGATTTCGGGTGTTCCGGGTGGCAAGGTGCCGACACCGGCTGTTCGGGAAGTCAAGGAAGATGTTGAGGATAGCAGGGGCTGTTGGCAGTTGCCGAATCAGCCCTGTACCTAGAGAATGGTCCAAGCTGTCTCCTCGACGCAGCAGGCGGAGGAGAGAGTGCGCGCCTCGACACACGAAGTGGAGACACGAACAACAGCTATGGGAAATAACGAGGAACCTGAAGATAGATTGGTACAAAGGCGGTGTCGTCTATGTACCTAGGATGAGATGCGTGATGAATGCGATACAAGGCAATCGTGAGCTCACCTCTCCTGTAGAAGGAGCGAAGCAAATTACGCACAAGCCTGCGCAACCTCACACGGACTCTAACCCAACGTTGGCGTCTAGCCAAGTATGCAGGAAAGAACCTCCTTAGGATGAAGATTCGGATATCGTAGTACAGCTCTGTGAAGAAGTAAACCACACGTTCCCAAAGCGTAGGCCAACCCTCAGGCGTGGGCATACACTAATGATTCTGTGGTTCAGCAATATGGAAAGCTCCCTGTTGGCTGGGTGCCTAAGCAGGGGCAGAGGTTGGCAAGAATGTGAAAGAAGGACAGACTCTACCCGGTGGTTGGCTCTACCTACACGGGGAGTACAGATAACAGTGCAAATATGGAAAGAGATGTGGAATGGCGGGTAGGTCTCTCACAGACCAATGACACTCCGATTTCAAGCTCTACCCTAAGGGAGCAATATGGAAGGTGCTATGGCGTCGGTAGGCTCCTACACTACCTACACCAAGCAAAGCTGAGGCTGTTAACCAGTTAATTGCAGGGCAATCTCTGATTCCAAGACACAGTGATGATAACGCTTCTTTTGTGTCTTGAGCCAAATATCGGTGATAACGTCTTCGAGTGAAACTGCTTCAAGATGATCTACATAAGAAGGGCCTGGGGGCTCGTGTTTTCTCAACTTAAGGGAACCTAAACCCTTAAAAAGGGAATAAGGGCCTATTCTGGGTTCAGGGTGTATCCAGGAAGCCAGGGGGGCCTGTAGGGTTGTTAGGGCTTAAGTTCGGGGCTTTGCGGATGAGGGCGTATACGGTTTGATGGAAATAATTCCTAAGGAGACTATAGTATACATGACCCAAAGAAAAGCCGGAGTTTCAGCTTAAAGGCTAAGTGGGGCTTCAGGGTATGTAAGTATTGCGGGCTTGAACGCTTCTTAAACGGGTAAAGGGGCTGAAGGTAATTACTACTGAGTGACTTTCTGACGAGTCGATGAAGATCGTTAGAAGGGTTTAGCTGGGCTTTTGAAGCAACCAGGGAGAAAAAATAATAGACCTTTGTTCATAATGATTCCCTTTGAGGAACAGGTTTCCCCCAATTTGTAGTTAGCAAAGTATGGACTCCAAAGTTCAGTCGGACGCCTTATAGAGATTCAGGGCCTTAGGGTTTGGGGTTTAGAGTCCGTCTCGGTGTTCCTTCTTGATGTTGCGGACGCTTGCAGGGCTCAGCATTTTAGTATTTGCACAAATCTCTTCAGGGTGCTCCAGGGGAGTAGTATACTCCTGTTCTATGGCCTCTACAAGAATCAGCAAGTGATGAAAGCGTGCGGCCTGTTAATTAAACAACCAACGCAGATCTCACATTGTTTCAACCGCTGGAAATCGACGTCATGAGAAGGTGGGCGGAGAGAACATCTCTGTGACCCGCGGTGTGGTGTCGCGCAGCCGCCTCAAGAAGCGAGCAATGCCAGTTCGATGTTGACGTGCGAAACCACGGCACAGCTGTAACTGCCTGTAACATGCTGAGGGCTTCGGGATAGTGTCCACGGGCTGCAGTTGGAAGTCGAATTCATGCTGCTAGGTATCGATGTCCACCATGACGGGCTGCTGCGAGTCCAAATTTATGCAGCAATCAACCCAGGCGCGTGACCGGGTCAGGGTTTAATGCTTATAGGGCCTGCATAAGGAAGGTCTCAGCGCTAGGCCCTCAAGGAGCCACCAAACTTGGTCACAAGCGATGGGAGAAGCAATCACAGTGATTCCTTGACAGACTATTGAAGCTTAGCATTTATAGGCCAGGCAGCAGTAATGAAGGAGCCTGAATAAATCCCGAAACTATTCCTTAGGGATCCAAGATATACACTTACTATATTTCATACACTTCCTCTCTGTTTGAGCTAACAAGTGTGCAGCGAGATTGGTGTCTAGTCAAAGTTTCGGATGCTGTCGTACTTCCGAAACTCCCCAGAGCCACACGACGGCCTGGCGAAGCGACGGAGAAGCGGCCACGACGGCCTCACAGCCCGCAACTCTAAACCGCAAAGTCCCAATTAAACAGGAAACCCTAAAGCCTAATCCATCCGCAAAGTCCTCTAAACCTGCTAAAGTACTGAGCTCTAATAAACCCCAACTCCTAAATCCTAAGTCTTCAACCTGCGACGCTAACGCGTCCTAAACCCCGACCCCAAACCCTAAAGTCCTAAACTCCAACCTCAGAAGTCTGAAATCGCAATCCCCATACCCTAAAACCCAAAGTCCTAAACCCTCAACTTCAAAACTCCTTAGTTAACCCTACAGGGGGTTTAGTGTTTAGGGTTTGGGATTTAGTGTTTAGGGTTGAGGCCCTAAAGTCCTAAACCCAACACCCCAGACCTGAAGTGATAAAAACCCGAGCTTACACCATCATGTTGGTGACAGTATCTAGATTCCTGTAAGGGGGCCAGCCAAGAGGGCAAAAGGGCACTGCTCAGGAACCTAGGTTCCAAGGGTAAAATGAGGGACTCTTAATAAGGACCCCTAGGTATATACCCTTCATACAGCGATTACATACCCATTATCTAGCCCCATTATAGGCCAGGGGTCCCCATGAAGGTCCCTCCTTGTCGGGCCTTGGGTTTCAGAAGGCTTACATGGAGGGTCGGGGGACTTAATTAGTAAGTAGCCCTTTTTAGAGAGATATAATTACCATAACCCAACTAGGGTCCTTTTAAGGTACTTATATCTCTACGGGGGGCTACTTACCAAGTCCCCCGACCCTCCAAGTAGGCCTTGGGTGTTCAGAGTTCGGTTGACAGTTTAGGGTTTCGGATTTAGGATGGCTGGGTGGGGCGGGGGGGAAGGGGGGTGAGGGGCTCTATCGATACTGTAGACCCCCTGATAAACATGAATTTTTCGGAGAGATTATCAGAAGGATCCTGACCTTAGCAGCGATCAAGACAGGCATTTAATATTTCAGGGGTCAGCGTCAAAAGCTGAAGGTTGACATTTTAGGCTTTAGACTTGGGGTTTAGGATCAGACCCTATCAGCCCTAAACCCCAAACCCTAAGCCCTGAACTACTAAACTCTAAACCCCATCCGCCATCCCACCCCTGGCTGGATGCCACCTGCGCTGCCGTAGCGAGAATCCTCGGTGACAAAACAAACTCACTGCCATGCACTTTTGTTCACTACAGAATTGGGTGGTTGTCAAAAGGCACCCTCTTTGGGTCCTTATTATAATACGGCACCTAATATTTGGGGTGCCCAAAAAGGGACCCAAATTTTGACAACCACCCAATTGGACGAATGAACTTCTCTTAACGTCTGAGCGCAGAACCTAATCCCTGACCCCTAACCCTTCAAGGGTGAAAGGAGGGACCCTTAATAAGGACCCCTATAGGTATATGTATACCCTTAATATAGCTATTATATACCCATTATAGGGTAGGGGTCCCCATTAAGGGTCACTCCTTGTCCCCTTTGACACCCGAAAACCCTAGAGCTTAAACCCTAAACCCCGAAAGCCGGTGCCTTAGTATGATTAGAATAGGGTTTTGGGGCCCAATATACTACATTTACAACAAAAGGCCCCTACATAAAACCCCACAGCCCTGCCCCGAGACCCAACAAAACTCAGAGGCCTTCCATTTCACAGGTACTTGGAGGGTCGAGGGCCTTAGTAAGTAATTATTATATAGACTTATACGTACCTTAATAGGGACCCTAATTGGGGTAACTCTTTAAAATAACTACTTACTGCGGCCAGACCGCGGACAGAATTGATCACTGGCTGGAGGTCCTTGACCGGAAGTTTCAACCTGGTACGTAAATCTTCACCGATATCCGGTTGCCCTGTGAAGGTCTAATTAAAACCCGGCGAAGAGGCTGGCGATAGACATCACATTGTTGTTGATGTTCGACAAACCTTGCAGAATGCCTCCAACGGCTGCCTTGTCGCCAACATACAGTAAACCCTAAACCCTAAACCCTAAACCCTAAACCCTCCCTTCCGGATTGAAATCCCGGCTCGCAAGAAGGCGGCCTCGGTCTCCTTGAACACTGGGTCATTCTCAGGACCCCCAAAAAGCACATAAGCAAAAATTCGGATAGGGATATCCCATATAAACCCCCTTATAAAGAACCCCAATAAGGTAGGGATATCCCTATAAAATGCTTATGCTTATGTGCTTTTGGGGTCCCTCAATTCTCAATGCCCGCACGGACGTGCGCGACGAGGGGCATGGCTGTCAACTCTCGATCCAACACTGCGGAGCGTTCTGTGCGACCGATTGCATGCTAACCCACTCTTGCGCACGTCACGTTTGTGAATGGCGCGGCGTATGAATACTGGAGAGCTGCGACACACTTGCTGCACTGGGCTGTTCAATGGCTTGAATGACTCCGTCCGGCCTCTTCCTCGATGTGGCTTCCCTCTCCTTTTAACACTTCTCCAGAGTTTAGGGTTTAGGGTCTAGAGTTTAGGGTGTAGGGTCTAGAGTTTAGGGTTTAGGGTCTGGAGTCCAGGGTTTAGGGCAAGGTTTGGGGGGTGTATTGCAAGGAACCCTCAGTAACCCTACTGTAACTTTTGAGGCTCCCATACTAGAGCCGAACCACCTCGGACCAAAATTGGATAGGATAAAGCACCTTATACAATGCTGTATTCATATACTCTCCCAAATCCCAAGTACTAACTTAACTGCCTAATGTCCACAACCCAAGTAGCTGATTGTTGGGTCCTGTGGACCCTTGGGGTGAAGGGCAAAGGCACTCGCTCTACTATCTTTTGATGTTATTTGTCCCTAAATCCTAAACCCCGAACCACTGAGGCCCTAAACCTCAAATCCCCAAAGCCTGAAGTCAAGGGATCTTGTGCTAACGGACTTCGGGGGATCTAATCTAAGGTGTTTGGTTAGTCATTCTGAACTGTACACCCTGAAACAACTAGAGATTACGGAACCCTTAAAGGAACCCTAACAATGGTGCTCGTAGGGTCCAAGTGAAGGAATAAAGTTAGTTATTCTCAGCGGTAAACTCTAAGATCCCTTAAAGGAACTCTGGAACCCTGAAAGGAACCCTACTAATGCTGTAGCCAGTACGAGAGGGTCTAACGGTTGATGATATAAATCCTGCATTACCCACAATAAGGAAGAACACATAATTCCCATAGTTTAGGGTCCTTCTAGGTAATGCAGGATATGTATCATCAACAGAAGGAGCTCTCTGTGGGGCGGCGGCTTCGTTGATCCAGGGCCGCTGCTCCGAGCCGAGGACGGCCCTGACAAGAACGTTTTTTTAAATCTAGTTTCGGTTAAAAAAACGGTTGCTTAAGGATTCCATTCCTAAACATATTGGGGAACACATATTTTTGTCCCAATATGTTTAGTGTTTCGGGTTAAAACAGGTTGCTTCAGGATTCCTTTGAAGGCTTTATGGACTTCGGGCTTTAAGGTTTAGGGTGATTTCTAGCTTAAAGATTCCTTTGGGGGCAGCAGGCTTTAATGCAAAACCCAGAAGTCTTCAAGTAACCTTACAGCACACAATGAGATACCAACAAAATGCCGGTGATCTTCCTGAGGGTGGGTTGTCTTCGATATTTGTGGTGTAGTAGTTTAGCTATGCGGGTTTGGGGGTGTGCAGTACTCCCGTGGCCACGGTTGCAGCCCAGATGAGCTTTGGATTAAAGGTGCCGCTTTGTTTTCGGAACTTAGGTTTGGGTACCAAGGCGTCTTGGCTTGGGTCGCAAGTCGTCTAGGTTTTAGGCTTTAGGGCTTGCGGTTGAGGGTTTGGGTCGCAAGGCGTCTTGTTCGGGCTTTAGGGTTTGCAGGGTTTAGGGTTGACGGCTTCTATATGAAGTACACGGACCTTCAACGGAACCCTTAAAAGAACCCTTAATGAAAACCCTTAGAGGAACCCTTACAGGAACCCTTGAAGGCACCCTGAAAGGAACCCTTAGAAGAACCCTTAAAAGAGCCCTTAAAGGCACCGTGACGGTATGGCGGACGACTTTCAGAGCTTGGGTTTCGTGGGTTTACCGGCTGAAGGTCTGCCCGCAACTCAAACTACGGTTGATGATATAAATCCTGCATTACCCATAGTAAGGAATATACCATAATTACCATAGTTTCGGGTCCTTAAGGTGGTGCAGGATTTATATCATCAACCGTAACTTAACAATCCCTTCAGTCGCCAATTCAAGCTTTAGGGTTTAGGGCTCTAGGGGCTTATGATTAATTAAGGGGTTTAGGGCGTCGGAGTTTAGGGCGCAGTGGTCTGTAACGGATCGGAAGGTTTTGGGCTCTAGCTTATCTAGAGGTGAGTCTGAGACCCGCATCGCGCAACCCTAGACCCCATTCTGTGCTAGTCCCTGAACTAACCCCAAGGGTCCAAAGGACACAATAATTAGGTATTCGGTTTTAGGATAGTAGTTATGTAGGTTAGGATTTTTGGAAAGTATATGATTATTAGGTACTTGGACCCTTGGGGTAAACCCAAAACCCTAATTGAACCCTAAATCGTGTACTCCCACACAGGACGCAAAAGGTTTTCAGAACAATGAACCTTCTCAAAGGGAAGGTCTTTTGGATAACCAGCAAAAACCCACCAGCTCCAAACTCTTCACCCAACAAGCCTGATAAACCCACTTGAACCCCCCAAGTCCCTCTAAAACGCTAAACCCGGAAACCGCGAAACCCCAAAACCCTAAACAAATCTGCTGCAGATTAGGGCTTAGGGCTGAAAGGGTTTAGGGTGATGGGAACACAGAGAAACTGAGCCCAGGGGCCATCTGAAGGCTTTCGCGACATCAGCGTCGGAAGCGTTCCTGGAGCTCGGACGTGCGCAAGGACCCGGGGCCATACTATTTCTAGGGGCCTCACCAACCAGACTGGGGTTTGGGGATACCTGATAGCCTGATTATAAATATAAATGTTTGCTTTTCTTTGTTTGGGTACCTATAGGGCCCTTGCCACGTGCTTTTGGTTTGAAAGAAAAGAGGCAAAACAACAAGTGAAAGGATTAGGTCTAGAATGGTTTTGGTTTCATGGTTCTACCCTGAACCCTAACTCTAAAATCTAAAGTTAAACAAATAACCCTAACTCTAAAATTAAACGACAAATAACCCACGGAAATTTGACACAGGCATCCAGAGCCGGGTCGCACTTCAAGGGCACATAGGCCACGCCAAAAACAACCATTCTTCATCCCCAAGTCCCTGTAAGTCTCCTCTTTCAGAGCTTAGGGTTCTTTTCATTTTGAGGGCCCTTGTCCTTCTTGCTACAGTCGAAATACCTAGTAGGTAGAGCCGGGATGAGGACAATGAGGCTCTTCAAGAGAATATAACTACAGTTAGGGTTCAAGGTTTAGGGTTTCGGGGTCATACGAGTTACTGTGTGGCTTTGCTAGTGAGGCAACTAGTCGTCATACTGTTATACTTACCCAGAACCCAAAATGAGGCGCTGGAAAACCATTTACTCATTACTAGGGCCCCCGATCCTCTAACTATTTAATATGTTCAATCAAACGAAACTCCAAAAGCTCATCTTATGAACAAACCATGGGTTTTGCATTGACCTTAAGCCAAAACCCTAAGTTTATTCTAAACAGAAAGAACCTTAAACCTCTCACTTCTAAGCCCTTTACCATAACCACGAAACTCTGGCGAAGGGCCTAGGGCTACTATACTCAAAGGGGAAAGGAGGGACCCTTAATGGGGACCCCTAACCCTATAATGGGCTATATAATGGGTATATAATAGCTATATTAAGGGTATATACCTAGGGGTCCTTATTAAGGGTCCCTCCGTTTCCCCGCTGATATACAACTACATAAACCATGTGTTCCAATCAAAATGACCCTAAGGGTCCAAGTACCCAAATATCATATACTCTCAATAATAGTAGCCTACATAACTATTCTCCCAAACCCGATTAAGGGTCCCTCCGTTTCCCCGCTGATATACAACTACATAAACCATGTGTTCCATTGGGTCCTTTGGACCCGCCTTAGGGTGATGCTACACCTCCAAAACCCGAGTAACGATAGAGTGACCCCAGAAAAAAGCGAAAGCCCACATGTCCTGCACTCCTAAACCCCTTGTGGAACCCTTCGGAACCATAAAGCGAACCCTTCCAGGAACCCTTTAAAGGGATCCTTGTAAGAGAAGCCTTCAGACAACGGGACCCTGACCCTGAGTACCCTGCTCGACGAATCCAAGCTGGCCATCGGCACGCTCGCCGCAGTCGGAGCGGCGTGGAGCCGTACCGGCTTGGCCTGCTGCTTCTTGATTCTATACAAGAATATTTAATTAGGGACTTTAGGGTTAGGGTCTGTGGCTTAGGGTAGGACCTACGGCTTTTGCTTTTTGTAAGGCGCCTGCAAGGGTTCTACAATGCCTGCTGCTGTGCGTAATGATCTTCTATACAGGACAACGCTGTTTATAGGGAAATGCACAGCTACTAGAAGTTTCTTTGATAATGTTTCCATACTACAAGTTCCTTCATGGTGGATGCTGTGTTTACTTTACGGGTTGAAGTTTTACGGTTCAGAATTTTACGGTACATGGCGTAGTGGTGCTTGTCTTAGAGCGTAGGCTTTACACCGGCTTAGCCTATGGCGGGGGGCACTAAACTCTATAAACCCCTAAACCCCAAACCCAAAAACCTAAACTCTATAAAGCTCTAAAACCCCGCATACTTGGAGGGTCGCGGGACTTAGTAAGTAGTGAAATATCGTTACAGGTATACATAATCATAATCCCAATGAGAGTCCCTGTTAAGGTACATAATATGACTCTATATAGCAACTACCTCAGCCAACCAAACCCTACTTGTTTGTAGGTTCTTATTTTGATCCCTAATATGGAGTTTATAGGGACCCGACAAAAAAGTAGGGTTTGGTAGGTTAAGGTAACTCTATATGAGAGTTTCCGAAAATAGGGGGGGGACCCTACCATAGCACCCTAAATAGTAGGATCCTTATTATTAGGACCCAAAAGAAGGTACCCCGAATTTTCGGAAACTCCCATATAATAACTGTCTATAGTAGCCCTCCAAGTAGACTTTAACTTTACACTCCCAAAACCCTAAACCCAAAACCCTAAACTCAAAACCCTAAACCCTAAAACCAAAAACCCGAAACCCAAAACCCAAAACCCTAAAGCCTAAACCCTAAACCCAAAACCCTAAACCAAAACCCTAAACCCTAAACCACGCCCAGATCTCCCAATAACACACCAGCAGCCCGCCACTGGCAACCCTAATCCCTACTTTGAAGGTTGATGGACTTTTATAAGGGTTCCTTTAAAGGGTCCCTTTAAAGGGATCTATAGGAAATCCATAAGGGTTTAGGGTTTAGGGTCTACTTGGAGGTTCATGGATAGTTAGTAGTAGGGTTATAAGTAGGATAACTATAGTTAACACCCATAGTAGGGGACTTACAACCCCACTTATAACTACCCATGAGCCTCCAAGTACACCACACTGTAGGGGCCTTAATAATTAGAATAAGGCTCCTTCAAAAGTGTAAGGGCTACTATAAGGGATCTATAGGGGTACTAAAATATGTGGGGTCATAATAATTAGAACCGGGTTTTGAGGCCCATGATATTACATTTGTAAGAAGGAGCCCCCAAAATGGTTTTGGTAATTATTTAGGCCCCTTTAGTAGAGGGTTTCGGGCTTAAGGTGTGGGTGTTAAAGCTTAGGGGTACAAACGATCAACCCTCCTCAATGGACCCAATACTACATCCGATTGCGCCCCTGACGGCCTTGGTACCCTGAAGACGCGGTCCGGAACAGGCTGCGATCTGTTCAAACAGCTCCGAGGGTGGGACCTCGAAGGCAGGTTTAGGGTTTAGACTCTTTAGAGTTTAGCGGGTTAGGGTTTAGGGCTTAGGGTTTAGGGCTTTAGGGCTTTTAGGGTTTGGGGCTTTAGGGTTTAGGGTTGCTCCGAGGGTGGGACCTTGAAGGAAGTGATCTGAGGAGGCGGTTGGTTTTCTTTGTCCTTCGGTTGATGATACAAATCCTGCATTACCCATAAAAAGGAATGTACCATAATTCCAATAATTTAGGGTCCTTAAGGTAATGCAGGATTTATGTCGTCAACCGTTCTGGTTTTTTGGTGTCGAATATAATGTTTTCACTGTCTTGTGATTGTGGCTACGGTTTAGTGATTGAAGCTTAGGGTTCCTTGAGGTTTAGGGTTACTTCATACTTGTCTGTGTTGCTTAGGCTGTAAGGGCACCTAAACCCTAAAGCCCTAAACTCTAAAAAAAAACCTAAAAACTGAAACCCTAAACCCTAAACCGCTACTGTGAGGGTTTACATGTTGATTGGGGCTTAGGGGCATTCGTATTCTGGAAGAACTCATATGCAGCTCTGCGGCCTGGGATTAAAGAGGCTTATCATAGGGTACCCTTGGAGGGGTAAGGGGGAGGGGGGGTAGGGCTTAGGGGGCCTTAATACCAATAACAACAATAAGTCCCCTATCCCCCTTACGCCTACCGCCCCTAAGGGTGCCTATGAGGTTATGTTTGAGGGTTGAGGGTTGTACTCTCGAGCACTTTAAGAACGAGGGCCGAAGCTTTGTGGTGTAGGCTCAGTGTATGTGGGTAGTTATCTAATTTAGAATCCCTTTTAGGGTCCTTTTTATAAGAGTGCCGTACTATATTGGGGACCTCAAATGGCGCCAAATTTCAGAGAACTACCCATGTGCTGGATGTGCGGAATATCGCGTGCCTTGATAGGGCCCCCTGGAAACTGACGAACGCTCAGAGGGTGATGCCGAACGGACGCCTTTAGGGATCCTTAGCAAGCTTCGTGTGGCTCTGAGATGTCAGCTAAATTAAATTTGTGAATAGGGAGGCCTTGATAAATCGACTGGGGTTTGGGGATACACGCCAAAAAAATGAATACAATACAACAAGGAACCCCTTGTTGGTCCAATATTGGTAAGGCCCCTATGTCAGGTTCATTTTAAAACCCCTAAACCCCTAAAGCCCTAAAACCCTAAACCCCTAAAACCCCTAAACCCCCCAAACCCCTAAACCCCTGAACCCCCACCATTTCGGGTTGGAGACTCCCAGAGTCGAATTAGGTAACAAGCCTCGAAACCCAAATAAGGCGCAAACCTCAAACCCCAAAACCGCCTATGATGTATGGGTTTCTAGGGTGTGAGGGTTTATGCTCTTGGGTATGGCATAGAGGGCTTTGGTTTGTGCTCTGTGCTTTGGCTATTCTCTACAAAACCAGATTTTCAAAAACAAGCAAACAAGCCATCGAAACGCGGGAATCACGCTTCAATCAGCAGTTACCCGGAGACATTAAAAGACAGCAACACCTCATAACGGCCCTATAGAAACCAAGTACAACCCTTAGAAGGGGCCCCCACCCTGTAATAGTGGTATAATAGGAATATGATAGGGCCCTAGTAGAATCCTTGTAGTCACTATTACAGGGTGGGGGCCCCTTCTAGTACAACCCTATCAAATCGTGAGAAGACAAAGGAAATCTCTGAAAACACACCCGAAAGAGTCGCCCTCTTCACATAAAACCTCTGAACTACGGTTGATGATATAAATCCTGCATTACCTTAAGGACCCTAGACTCTGGGAATTATGGTATATTCCTTATTATCGGTAATGCAGGATTTATATCATCAACCGTATCAGGTTTGGGGTTTTGGTGTTTTGGGTTTAAGGTTGAGACCCTGCAACCTTGAAGCAAGCCTTATAGTCGCTCTTACATCGACCTAAAATCCACCCCCCCCCCAGTCCCCGCTTTCTCCATGAACAAGCTACTGAAACCTACATCCTAAACAATGAACCCGACACTCCTCGCGCCTAACCACCCGCCCTGCCGTCTTATTGCAGTATACTATATTACCGTGTCTTGGAGCGTTATATTTATACTAGATTAAGCAACAGTAGTATATCATAACAGATTCTGTTTATATTAATTGCTGAGATCATAAGCCCCGAAAACTGTACACTCTTAGTTTTATTGTGGGGTAATATTATCCCAAAAAGTGCAAGGTGTATCCACTCAGCTACTAAGTTATTGTAAAAAGCATCCCCCAAGGAGGCCACCGACTTCTTCTCGGCCACTGCGCAGAGCGCCTGCTCGCGGTACTGGGGTTTCGTTGCTCTGCGAGAACCACTAGGTATGGTTTGGGGCCTAGGTTTTAAAGGATTCTATAAGGGTTCCATTAAAGGGTTCTATATGGGTCTAGGTTTTAGGGTTTACTTGGAGGTTCATGGTAGTTTTAAGTGGGGTTACAAGTACCCTAATATGGGTTATAGCTATAGTTGTCCTACTTATAACCCTACTTATAACTACCCATGAACCTCCAAGTATGGCTTGGGGCTTAGGTGTTAGGGGTCTTAAGGTTCAGAGCTTAGGGCTTCCGGGCCCAGAGGGTACATTACCTGTCCAAACTCTCAAGCCCTCCTGGGTCATGACCCTCCAAAATACTGACTAGCCGGAGAAACCTAAACGTTAAACCCCAAAATGCAAAGACCTGAACCCCAAACCCCTAGACCCCAAGTAAGCCCATATGGCGGTTTCCGAAACAAGGGGACCATAGTACCCTAAATAATAGGATCCTTATTATCAGGACCCCAAAAGACAGCCCTAATTTTTGGAAACTCCCAAACCCAAAACCCTAAACCCTTTATAGTACCCTTATAATTATCCTTTAAGGAACTCCCTTTTTGGATCCCTTTTGTGGAACCCCTACTTTTCGGAAACTCCCCTTCGCTCCCTCTTTTCTGCCGAGGTCTGCCTCCCGAAGCTGCGGCAAGGAGAGCCGGCGCTGGCCCTTTCGGAGCGCCTCTCTGAAGGCAATTAGATCCATGTAGGGTTAAGAGTTTTGGGTTTAGGCATTTAGGTCCATGTAGGGTTTAGGGTTTGGGTTTAGGGTTTCGGGCTCAGGCATTTAGGTCCATGTAGGGTTTAGGGTTTGGGGTTTACGGTTCAGGGTCCGAAGGGACCATAATCTTGAATGGCATTTAAGGGTCCTATAAACCTAGGGGTTCATGTAGCGATATGTTGAGGGTTTAGGGTACAAAGTCTACCCCAGTAGATTTATGTGGACCCTTAGGGAGGTATAGATCTACACAAAGACAAAGATACAGACAGATACGGACATAGATAAGATGCAGACATACATATATATATATATATATATATATATATATATATATATGTATGTATATATATACATATATATGTGTATATATATATATATGTAGATGCATCTACATATATATATATATATATATAAACATGTGTACGCATGTGTCTATATATATATATAGACAGATAGATAGATAGACAGATAGATAGATCAATAGAGATCTCGAGAGAGCGGGTGTCTATATACACACTCATATAAAACGGTGTAGATACAGATGCGAATGCAGCGTTACATAAAGGGTAGATACAGATGTGTATAAGTGTGTGTATATATATATACATATACATGTGCATATATATATATATATATATATATATATATATGTAGATGTAGATGTAGAGGTAGATGTAGATGTAGGTAAGGAACGGATGTGCCCACAGATGCAGACATACACATACACATACAGGTAGATATAGATATAGGCGCAGCTAGAGTTATGGGTTGAGATACATGCAGTTATGGATTTTGTTGGAGTTGTAAGACATAGGTAGAGGTGAGGATATAGCTATAAACTTACCTGTAGATGTAGGAATGTGCTAGTATATACATGCACACTTGCATAGATATACAGAGACCGATAGATTCATGCATACATGCATGCATATCTTCCCCATGATCGCAACTTTAGTTCTTGTCCCTTAACAGGGCCTACGGCTGCGCTTGGGACTTCATGGCTTTAGGATGGTTATGCTTTTTTGGGGGGGAGGGGAGCGGGGGCGGGGCTTGGGCGTCGACCTCAAACAAACCTTACAGGGAACTCCAGAAAGTTGGAATATGGTTTCAGGGTAGGATACCCTATAGTTTACCATACAGGGCTTAGGATAATCATATTCCAACTTTCTGGCTTTTACTCTATAAGCATCCATCGACAGGAAGACCCTAGACCTAAACCTGGAGGGTGTTCAGGGTCCTAGCAGGATTGTGGGGCTACCCGAGATGGACTGCGAGAGCAGAAAGCAAAACGCCTGAGGACTGAGCTATTCAACAACCCTGTGGAATTCAATTACCCTCGAGTTTAGAGGGCTTAGGGTCTACAATCGGGGCCATATCCTGTTTCGCAAAGTGGATATAGTGATTTAGCTTTCTTCAGGCTTTGTATCTAACTCTTGACTAACCCACCATCTCCCCTAAACCCAAAACCGAGCACCTTCGCAAAAGTGAGGTCCGCGTCCACGGCGGTGAAGCTGTCGTCCAGAATATCTGTGTCGCGACATAGCTTCAGGAAACACCTGGGCCACAACCAGACCTCTGGGAGGAGGCAGAAGTAATAAGGCCTTAATCATTAGAACAGGGTACCTTTAAAGGGATCCTTAATGGGTTACTATAAGGGGTGAGAGGGGTTTAGTGGGGGCCAGAAGAACTAGAATAGGCTTTTGGGGGTATATTATACTCTACTTATGATAAGGAACTCCAAATAATGTTGGAAATCATGTAACCCTTTACAGTAGATCCCTTTCGGGGTCTCTGTAATGCACCCTTTAGTAGTGTAGGGTCGCCAACCCAGGCGATATACTTGTGCTAGTGTCAGGGGCTTAAGCAGGAACTGCAGCCGCCGACCTTGCAAAATCGTAAGTGTTGACCCCGAATTCACATAATCTTGGTTCTTTGTATGAGAGATAGCACGCTCCCCCTAAACCCTAAACCTTAAACCCTGATTTGTTGCACCCCCCCCAACCCAAAACCTCAAGATGTCTCAGGAAACTCCAACCACGCCGCTTTTGTAACTTAGCACTGGGTCACAGCCCTCAACTCTAGGGCCTAGGGTTTAGGGTTTAGAGCCCTCAAGACCGTTAGTTTTGAAACGAGTCCTAAACCCCAAAACCTCAACCACAACCAGACCCTCAAGCACGGAGAGATCCGAAGCCACTAAGGCGTAGACTTGCCGTCCCATTCCAGGCCTGAGGCGCGCCAGCAAGAAAATGCAGACACCCTTTTGAAGGGGTCTCCAATTTGTTAATGGTTTTTTTAGGGCTTTAGGGTTTTACAGCTTGGGATTTTAAGGTTTAGGGTTTTAGGGTTTGAGGGTTTTCAGGGTGTCAGGGTTTTGGCTTTGAGGGTTCAGGGTTTTCGGGCTTTGAGTTTACGGGTTTAGGGTTTTAGGGTAAAGAATATATAACCTGGGGCTCAAAATAGCCCACAGTAGATACTTTTTTAGACTTTAGAGCCCAAAGTGATTAAATGCTAGTTGCAGCTCATGTGAAGGGTTTTAGGGTTTCGGTTTGGTTTGGTTGAGGTTTCAGGCTGTAGGGTTCCGGGTTTCGGGATTTGAGGATTATTCTTGGATTTCAGGATTGAAGGCTTTAGGCTTTTGAGTTTCAGAGTTTGGGGTTTACCGTTTGAGGGTTTAGAGTTTTGGGGTTTTAGGGTTTACATTTACCCTTTGAGGTTTAGGGTTTTAACGGGTTTAGGTAGGGCCCCGATGCATCTACCGATTAGGATCCCTATAAATTAGATCCCTCGTAAAGTCGAGAGTGTATCAGTCAAGGGTGTATGTTAATCAAGGAACTTCCCTTACTTGTAGTGAAGATTCGAACAAGGCTCAATATTGAGGGGCCTTGATAATTAGAATACGGCTGCAGAGGCATTGACAAATCGAATACAATACCCCATTGCTGGGACCTGGGACCTACGTAAATTACATGAATATTTTCAATCTTCGAGTAGTCAGGCTGCAGGAACCCAGCCGTAATAGTAGGCAGCCCAAGACCCTAAATGGTAACCTTCTAACCCCTTTACCCTATAAACTGACTTGTCTCGCCCACACCCGAACCCTAAACCCTAAACCGCCCTAAACCCTAAACTCCTAAACCCTCAAAGCCAAAACCCTGACACCCTGAAAACCCTCAACCCTAAAACCCTAAACCCTAAACCCCTGTGAACCGTGGAATGCCGACAACCCCAAAACCTTGAAGCATTAGAGGAATTCATCTCGCGACCCGATTCCCGGGGACCCCCAGAATTCGTGTATACCTAAGGGTCCAAAGGACCCAACAGTTAGGCACGTAGGGTTTGGGGCTTGGGGATTTCGGTGGTTTTGGGCTCAAGGTTTAAGGTTGAAGGGTGTAGGGTTGAGGCTTTCAGGGTTTCGGATAGTAGTTTATGTAGGTTACTACTTGGGAGAGTTCCGATTATAAGGTACTTGGACACTTGTAGGTATATACTAGGTGGGGCTTTCAATCCTTTTGAAAAATATTAGTAAATAAGATCCTCTTAAGCCCAATAACGGAAAGTATAAAATGTCCCAAAGCCCTACCTAGTATATATATATATATATATATAATTCGAGGCCTCTGGCTTAGTTCTTAGTTTATCTGTCGCTGTGACTCGAGCACACCCTACACCCCCTAAACTTTAGACGCTAGAGACCCAAACTCTAAAAATGCCAAAGACGACCAAATCCCTGAAACCCCACACCTCAGCCCCAGACCCTAAACCCCAAACCCTACAACCCTAAACCCTGCAACCCTAAACCCCGATTCCTCAAATCCCCACACTTCTTGCTTTGGGTTAGTGGGGAATGGAGGAATGGGGTACAATTATAACTACTATTACTACCATTCTTCCATTCCCTACTAACCAAAGGTAAGACTTGAGGGCCCAGCTCCCGGGCACGCAGAAGCTGTAGAAGACAGCTTCAGGATTATCCTGGGGCTTTAGGCTTTAGGGTGCAGTTTCAGGTGTCAGGGTTTAGGGCGAGAGTTTAGGGCTGAGGCGTAGGGTTTAGAGCTTTGGGCTCAATTGGGCTATGGTGTTAAGATGAAGAACTTCAATTTTTTCAGTGCGGTGGGACGTAGGGTTTCGAGGACCAATCTGCATGGGGCTTTCGGCTACAGGGCTTCAGGCTAGAGGTTTTGGGGGGCTAGGATGCCCAGTCAGCTAGGAATAAAAAGGGGTACCTTTTTGGTATTGGGTAATTTTAAAAGGAAGCTAGGACTAGAAAAATCGAATAAGGGTACTACTGGGCATCCTAGGGATATCCTAGGGATTCAGGGCGCTGAATTAGCACAATAAATACACTAGAATTCGGTCTGGGATTGGGGTTTGTGGTTTAGGGCTTGGGTTCAGATTCAGGGTTGAACAGCGTGGGCGCGGGGTCCATCAACAGTTTGCCACTTAAAGAGCTCACGGATCCTAAGCTTTGCATATCCCTTACATTGCACGTTTTAGGGTTTAGGGTTTAGAGGTTTAGGGTTTAGGGTTCAGAAACCTAAAATCACATCCGGCTTCGAAGTTTGTACAAGTCGCCACAAACCTGCAGTGATGTCCCATGGCACCAGTCTCAAATCACCAAGCTCATGCCCAGCCTCTGCTGTCAAAACTGCGTTGTTCAGTTTCTGATCCCGAGCCTTTTCCCAGGCTTTTGGCGCGGCTCTGAGGCCGTAAACCGCCTTCTTGACCAACCAAACTTCGTCATCCGTGGCCTTGGCGAGCTTTCGCATGATCGGCGGAGGTTGTAGCAAGATCACTTCTGAATCGTCCAGATCAGCATTCAAGAAAGCCGTAACAATGTCCATGACTGCACATACCCACGATGGATTCTGTACCACCAAACTGATGATAGCTCTGACTGCCTCTGGTGGCACATTACTTGACTTGAATTTTGCATCCCCGCGTCGCACATCCTAGTCAAAGTTACCGCATGCAACCAGTCGCACCCTAGCCCGAAAGGTGTCACTGATACTGGCAATGGATCGTCAGGACTCAAACCCAAATAGGCTCTCAGCTCACTCTTCTTCATCTTGATCAAAGCCTGCTTATCCTCAAACATCGTAGTGAGCTCCGTTTCCAAACCATTTAGCCATTTCTGTTTTCTCCAGTCTGGACTATCAAAGTGAAGTGACGTATCATCTGTCTCGTTTGCATCTTGACCGGACATTGCTGCAAGCGCACGTGCCTCGTCCTTGCATGCCTCCTTCTCAGCCTGAAGACTCCATATCCCGTAATTCGCCTTCTTCTCTGCCATACACCCCTGCGAAGGGTGGATTACAAAGCCGAATCTTGATACACAGAGCTCCTCAGCTCACAAGCATTCCACAACCCCGAAACCCTAGGCCCGAATCCCTGGAGCATCAAGGCACCCTCTGCCTAGACACAGGTGGCACATGCTGGGCCGGTGGCATCAGAACCCGGCAAGAGAACGGCCTGACAGTACAGAAGATTCGCGGTTCTTTTCAGGGCCTTATTTAAGCTGCAAGCACAAACCCTACACCAAAAGTAGGTTAGGACCCCTTTATTGTGAGGTACATACCGTTCTGACCCCTGAATTATCATGTTTAGCCTCAATAACTGTAGGTCTTGGGATCCTCACTGAGAAGTTTATGGCTAGTTGCAAGTGGGGCTCATAATAGCATAACTAGAGTTACGGCCCATATAAGGGGACTTATAACGCCACTTATGACTACACTAAACCCCTACACAGTGAACACATAAACCCTAAACCCCTAAACCTCCAAATCCCCAAACCCCTAAGCCGCTAAACCCCACGCCCCTAAAATCCTAAACCCTTAGACCCCCCCCCATAACTACCCGTGAACCTACAACTACAGCTTTTATGGAGTCCCGCTAGAGAGCCCTGAAGGATCCCCTTAAGGGAACTTATACAGCCTGAACCCTAAACTCTAAAACCCTAAACCCGACTCATGACTACCCATGGGCCTCCAAGTAGAGCTTTTATAGAGCCCCTATAGAACACTAAGTGGAGCCCATATGGATCCCTTCAAGAAACCCTATAAGACCTAAGTTTACCCTAAATCCTTGAGCCTACAACTTTAGACTCCACATATAACTACCCATAAGCCCCTATAGAACCCCAAATAGAGCCCTTCTAGGTTCCCCTACAGGAACCTTCTTAACATTACTTATAACTACCCAGGAAGCTCCAAGCAGAGCCTTTACGGAACCCTTGGCCTGATTACGCATTCAGCTGCTGGCGCAAGCCCGAGGGTTCAGCATGAGCCAGTGTGTCCGAGTCTTCAGAATGTTCTGTAGGGGCTCTATAAAGGCTTTACTTGGAGGCTGATGGGTAGTCATAAGTGGGGTTTAGGGTTTAGGGTTCAGGGTGTACAAGACTCCTTTAAGGGATCTATCCTGTAGACTGCAATGCCGGAACTCGCAGCGATAATCGCCCTAAGCCCTAGGGTTTGAAGTCTTATGGGGTTTTAGGATTTATACAGGTGGTTGTCAAAATTAGGGTCCTTTTTTGGGGTACCCTAAATACTAGGTGCCGTATTATAATAGGGACCCAAAAGGGGACCCTGATTTTGACAACCACCCCTAGAATTTACCCCAAGTCCCTCTTCTAATGATCTAGACCTATGGTCTACTAAACTAGACTCCTAACCCTAAACCCCACTTATGACTGCCCATCAGCCTCCAAGTAAAGCCTTTATAGAGCCCCTACAAAACACTCCATAGAGCCCATATAGATCCCCGAAAGGAACCCTACAAACCCTAACCTTACCCAAAAAACCCTAATTTTGACAAGCACCCCTATAATTTACCCCAAGTCCCTCTTCTAATGATCTAGACCTATGGTCTACTGAAGTAGACTCCTGGACGACTAGCAATACCCTAATTTTGACAACCACCTATAACCCTAAACCCTAAACCCTGTATAGGCAGCTCTGGGTTTAGAGCCTCGGGAGATCAGAGGTTGAGGGTCTAAAGTTGGAGGGGCTGGGGGTTTCAGGGTTTAGGAGTTTAGGGGCTTAGGGCCTGAAGTTTGAGGGGTTAGGGTTTCAGGGTTTAGGGGTTTAGGGTCCAAAGTCTCAGGGGTTTTAGGGTTTAGGCGATGATAATTCCAGGGTAAACCCTAAAACGCCGAAGCCTCAACCCCCAAACCCTAACCCCTAGACCCTAAAACCAAAAAACGGATCCCCTTCTTAAGGGTACCTACTTGTCCATATAACAAATCCTAGCTAAACAACTAGGGACTCTAAAACAACAAAACACGGATCCCGGTTTTAAGGGTAACCTGATTTTCTATATAACAAATCCTAACCAAACAACTAGGGGCCCTGAAACAAAAAATCGGATCCCGTTTTCTATATAACAGATCCTAACTCAATAACTAGAGACCCTACAACAAAACATCGGATCCCCTTTTTCAGGGTTACCTACTTTTCTGAATAACATAACAGATCCTAACCAAACAACTGGGGACCCTAAAACAATAATCATCTGATCTTTCTCAGCTCCGCGATCACGAGCAGCTTCGGAGCTTTTGCTCAAAAGCCTCAAGACCGATCTCCTCGGCTGCTTTCGGGGTATCTTTGAAAGGCGGTCGTATACGGTTCAGGGTTTGGGGTTTAGGGCTTAGGGTTTTGGGTTGGGGTGCTTTCGGCGTAGTTTTATAGGGGGGTAATATTATTTCCAAAAGTGTAAAGTGTATCCACTCAGCCACTAAGGCATATTTTAAGGGGGTCTAGGTTTCATGGTTTGGATATGGACTATGAGAGGTCGCTTCATTCTGGCAATCTGGCTGGTTTCGGGCTCGGGGTACTTATGGGGCTTGCTGTTTACTACAGAAAAGATACAAGGGGCTTTAAACTCCGGTTGGGGCTCCTTTAATGAGAGGGTCTTGGGGTTTCGGGTGTAGGCTTTGGTCGGGCTCGGGTTGCTTGTTTAGCTTCCTTTACTACCGCTGATGATAGAAATCCTGCATGACCATAAAAAAGGAATATACCATAATTTCCATATATTCCTTATTATGGGTCATGCAGGATTTTGTCCATCAGCCGTAGTTATAGGTGTGGGGTCTCCCTACAGTGGCAGAACTGACTGTGTGAAGGTCAGACCATGCACCTGATCGCCTCATCTTTGGGGGGGGGCGGGGGCGGAGGACGTGATTCAGCTTGTGGTGTCCTTATGCCATGGCTCTCTGCAAGGGCCCGGGACATAAACCTGAAGCTCGATACCCTGATAGCCCAAAGCCCGATTCCCGAAACCTGACATCGGGGCCGAAACAGTTGGACTATGACGACGGGGTTTGAGAGGTTGAAATGAATCTGTGGTGATTTGTTTAGCAGTTCTGGCTCTTTCCCCTACACAACAGGAACGGTTTAGGTCAACCCCCCAGCGCTGATTGGCAGCCGAGCTTCTTGGAGACATGCGTCCTGAGCTGTCGGATGCTTTCGGAATCTCGGAGATCAGCAATCATCAGGACCCTAAGGGGTTTCGGTTGTCCATTAAAGGTTCTTTTTTGTTGTTTTTTTTTTGAACTCCTTTGTTTGGGTGTAGGGCTTAGGGTTTAGAGTTTAGGATTAGGGCTTAGCTTTAGTTGGGTAGCCGGGAGAGGGGGGAAGGAGCCTGAATACACAAAAAGGACCTAATAACGGTCTAACGGTCCAACCAGGCCTAATTCAGGAAGCGTAGTCCCCTTAACCCCGTCCCCCTTACCCCCTAGGGTTCCTTATGAACCAATCCCAAACCCTAAACTACCAAACTAAACCCTGAACCCTAAGAACGAAACCTAAAACGCCCGCAAGTAAAACTTAAGCCATCAAGCGCGGGTGCGCGTCAGATGTCACTGGGCTTAAGGTAAGCCCAAGAGTCCAAACTGCTGATGGACAAAATCCTGCATGACCCTGAGGACTCTAAACTATGGGAACTATGGTATATTCCTTGTCATGGGTAATGCAGGATTTTGTCCATCAACAGAAGGACCCAATAATTTGGTACTCGGTTTTAGGATAGTAGTTATGTAGGTTACGATTTTGGAGAGTATGTGATTATTAAGTACTTGGACCATTGGGGTAAGGGCTTGAATTTAACTTACTGCCTTTGCGGCACACCAAACTCCGAATTTATCTGGCTGACAACTGTCTGGTGCTTACTAGGGAACAAGGGAAGGGATCATGGAGACTATTGTGGGGGGTTATATAGGGACTACTGTAGGGATCCATTCCCCCATTCCCTGCTCAGAACCAGACTTACCATGGCGGCCACAGCGATCAAGCAACAAACCCTAAGGCTCAAAATGGCCCAAAAGCCTTATATAATATAGTATGGTCTTTGGGCCCAAAAGCCTGAAAAAATGAGTCCTTAGAGCCTTAGGGAAAAGGAACCCTAGAAGTCCAAGTGCCCAAATAGTAGTCTTCTTAACCCCAAGGGTCCAACGGTTCATGATATAAATCCTGCATCACCCATAGTAAAGAATATACCATAATTCCCATAGTCTAGGGTCCTTAAGGTCATGCAGGATTTATATCATCAACCGAAGTACTCAGTTGTCATATACTCTCAAGAAGGTAACCTACATAGCTACTATCCCAAAACCGGGGTACCTAATTATTGGGTCCTTTGGACCCTTGGGGAAGTGCCATTAGTCTTCACAGACCTTCCAAAATTGCCGCTTTAAAGGAATATACCTTAAATTACAATAGGATTCCCGATATGGTTCAAGGTATATTCCTTGATTAAGGGATTTTGGAATGTCTGGGTTCCAAACACCAACAACCCCTTCACAGCAAAGTTTTGGAGGTGTCTCAAAACGCTAATGTGAACCTTAAACCCTGAACAACCCAGACGAAGCTCTTGGATGTTTGGAACCTCCAAGGGAACCATCAGCCGCACCTTTGCACCGGAACAAAAGAAGTGAAGAACTGCTTGAAGCCTAATTAACCTCTTCGACCAATCCCCCTCCGGACCCTCAGAATCCCCAAACCCTCCCTAGGTGGGGCTTCTAAAAAGCTTTTGAAAAATATTAGTAAATAAGATCCTCTTAAACCCAATAGGGGAAAATATAAAATGTTCCAAAGCCCTACCTAGCTCCACGTTGCAGGGCTTTTCGCGTTTCGGGGCCGAGGGCCGAAAGCTTGGGACTTGTGGTTCGATATCTAGGGCGTTTGGCGGGTACTTGGAGGGTCGGGGGACTTAGTAACTATAAGGGGTTCCTTAAGGGCCCCTTTAAAGGGATCTATAGGGATTCTATAACGGTTTAGGGGTTTAGGGGGACTTAGTAACTGGTTATTTTGGGGACTTATAAGTACCATAACCCCAATTAGGGTCCCTTTTAGGGTACTTATAAGTCTACTTACTAAGTCCCCCGACCCTCCAAGTATGGGCCTCCCAGCCAAGACTCCCAAGTAAGCTTTGAAAAGCTACTTAGAGCTTCGGCGGCAAAGTGGCATTATGGCGATAGACCTCCTCCCGGCTGGCACCATCCACCGCGGCGAGATCCTGACAAGAAAGGGTGCTTTTATGGGTGGTTGCCAAAATTATGGTCCCTTTTTGGGTCCTTAATATAGTACGGCGCCTAATGTTCAGGGTACCCAGTTAGGGACCATCATTCTGACAACTACCCGTATGGAGACGCATAGTCAGAGAGTGTTGATAGGCCCTCGGCTTACGACTTGTCGAACTAAGCCTCTGCCTGCCAAACCTTAAACACCAGATTCCCTCACCCAAGGAGGCAGACCCTCATACCTAAACCCTTCGACCGTAAACCCCAACCAACCAACCTCAAACCCAGATAAACCTTAAACCCATATACCTAAACCTGCAACCTTAAACCCTAACCCCAAACCAACCAAACAACCCCAAAGCCCAGATAAACCTTAAACCCATATACCTAAACCTGTAACCTTAAACCCTAAGCCCTAACCAACCAAACAGCCCCAAAGCCCAGATAAACCTTAAACCCATATACCTAAACCTGTAACCTTAAACCCTAAACCCTAACCCCAAACCAACCAAACAAACCTCAAACCCAGATAAGCCTTGTGATCCTGCCTGTGTCCGCAGCAGATGAAGAACAGGACGTGGTGCCTGCAGCTCTCGTTTAGGGCTTGTAGCTGAGTTGTCCTTTAAGCCCTTTGAAAATTATTTACCATTATGGCTCTCTACAAAATAGCAGGGGAAATTAAAAAAGATCCCAAAGGACAACCCAGTAGTAGGGTTTAGGGATTTCGGCACTTCCTACAGTAGGGATAAGGGCCTTAGGGGCTTACAGGTTTAGGGCTTAGGGGCGCGTAGGCTTTATAGGGCTTTGGGAATTTTAGGGTTTAGGGGTTTGGGTTCAGGGCGCCTCGGGCCTCGGAGTTGTGGGCCAAAGGCTTAGCTTAGGTTTGCAAGTGGGTGGTTGTCAAAACTCAGGTCCCTGATTTGGGTACCCTAAATATTAGGTGCCGTATTGTAATAAGGACCCCAAGAGGGACCATAATTTTGACAACCACCCAAGTAGATCAGGGGTTTGGCAATTGGCGGTTTAGAGTTCATTTGAATTTATGTGGGAGATTCCGAAAAGTAGGGGTACCTTATTTGGGGATCCTTGCAATAAGGATAATACTATTTCGGGTACTATATTCGGGTCCCCTATTTTCAGAAAGTCCCATATCAGGACCTCAATCATACTTCTACCGCGCTCTTAGCCCGGGAAGGGAAGCCTGCTACCGGGGACTTTGCAACGCACGACACAAAGCTAACACACTTTATGGACTAGTACCCCTAAGGCTCAAAATAGCCCATAAAGCCTTATATAGTATGGTCTTTGGCCCAAAAGCCTTAATATATGAGTCCTTAGAGCCAGTACCACCTGTCGACAACTGCTCATACCAACAGGGTTCTTGAGCGTCAAGGTTTAGGGCTTTGGCCGCTGAAACTGGCTTACATCACATGCTCCCAATCCCCAACCCAAAACAAAACCGTATAATTGCCTGCAGCAATAAACCCTAAACCCCGAACCGGGTTCCGGTTAGATCTTCATCTGCTGCCCCGAAACGAAACGACGTGCATTTTGAACTATGGAGACTAGCCAGCAGTCCTTGGAGCGACAATAAGCCCCTAGGTATCCCTAATTCCGAAACACTGAACCCTCAACCCCAACCCGAAAAATATCTAACCCTAAATCCAAAACCCTATCCCCTGAACCCTTAACCCAAACCCACGTGGAGGTTCATGTGTAGTTATAAGTAGGATTAAGAAGCCGGATAACTACAGCGGGGCCTATATAAGGGAACCTATAGCCCCTCTTACAACTACCCATGAACCTTGATGCAAACCTCTCAACGCCAGGTCGAAACCCTAAACCCATTCATGGCGGGTCTCTAGACCTGAATGACTCCCGATATGACGATTAAGAAACGCTCAGAACCAAAGTCCATACTACATGAGAGGAACAGGGACCCTCAGGGTTATAAGTACTAAGCGCCCTAAAACCCCTAAACCCTAATCATACAGGTGGTTGTCAAAATTATGATCCCTTTGGGTCTCTATCATAATACCGCACCTATTATTTAGGGTACCGAAAAAGGGGACCATAATATTGACAACTACCCATATAGGCCCAGAGAGCCCAATCCCCCTTAATTCAGGAATACAGCTTAAATCATAGTATGAAGCCGTTTATAGCTTAAGCCATATTCCTTAAATAAGGGGTACTGGGCTCTCTGGCGAATCGTAGGATCCTTATTATAAGGACCCCAAAACAAGGTACCCTAATTTTCGGAAACTCCCAAACCCTAAACCCTAAACCTTTTGTAGTATCCTTATAATTATCCTTCAAGGAGCCCTTGCGGGTTGCTGGACTCCCCGGGGGCCCGCTCCCGGAGCCTTGCCCAGCGCCGACCGTCGCGTGGCCGCGCCGTCGCCAGGTGTGGCAGCCAGTGACCACCTCAGGGTTTTTGAGGGCTCCAAGTATGCTCCAAAGGGCCCTATGTAACAATGTCCCGATATAGTAGGATGTAGGGTTTCCATACTAGGAATTACTACTATGACTTAGGGAAGTATCCCCCATAACACTACATAGGACCCTTTGGGTGCACATAGCACCTACTTTGGGCTCCAAAGTCTACAGATCTCATCGATTCTGGGCTATTTGGAGCCTCGTGGGGTTTAGGGTTTAGGGACCTATACACCGGGTCTGCGAAGGTTATAGAGGTGTTCTCATGGGTTCTAGAGATTTCAAGAAGGGTTCTGGGAATCCACGTATCCACGGCTTCTGTTAGGGTTTTGAGGGATTCGAAACAGGCTCGACAAGGCGTCCCAAAGCGTACTTTTGAAGGTCCATCAATAGAATGCGCTTAGTTCTGAGGGGTTCTGCAGACTTTTGCACAATGTTCCATGTTCGAGAGTTATGGCGATCATGGCGTTAGGATGCCTTTGGGTTTATAGTGCCCCGGAATCAGCCGGCTCAGATTTATTTCCCACCTCACTTCTGGTCTGAACTGTGCCCCATTTAGATTGCCCTTCCAGATTAAGGAACTTCATATAAAATCGCAAACAGAACTAGTATGAATTGAGAACTGATTACATTGTCTTTCGGTTCTGGGATTAGGGTTGAAACGTTTGAGGCTTACGGTTTAGGAGCAACCCGACTAGAAACCGAAAGCCGCGTCTGGGTTTACATAAATTGACATTGAATCCTGGAAGTTGCGGTGTAGCATTAAGTTGGTCCTTCGGAATAGTAGGTTTGTTGCATCCAGTTGCAGAGTCGCTTTAAGTGTGGCGTGTTATGCTTTGGCTTGTGATATCTATTTTGGGGTTTTGGCCGGTGTGTATTTTGCATGAAACGCCGATGCTTGTTGTCAGGGCTCAAAGCCCCATGTATCCAAAATCACGAAACTCATCGCGCCCTAGAGCGGCGGACCATATATGGCCAAAGTAAGGTCAGCTGTAAAGACGAGAACCTTAGACCCTCACCCCGAAACTCATCACTGCTTCTGGTCTTTCGGCTTAGCCACAAGACGTCCGATGATCGAACCGACGCCGCCTCCACGTGGATTGTGGATGCTTTCAGGTGGTCTTCCGATTCTATGCGGAGAACTCTGCACTTCAGGAATATCCGTTATGCTAGCAACATGAAATCCTTGCAATAGTGCAGGGTTGGCTTCTCATTTAGGGGATGTTGGGCGCTCGGGGTATAAAAGCTTCTCCCATGGGTTTGGATTCAGCGTTGAAGCTTTGAAGGATGGGGGCCCAGGTGAAGGGTTTCGGAGGGTCTGCGATGGTGTCAGCATTTAGGGTTGAGGGTTTAATGAAGGGGCCTTAATAATTAGAACAGGGATTTGGGGTAGAAAATACCACAACTATAAATTTGAAAAAAGGAACCACCAAAATATATAGGTACGTAATAATTAAGGCCCCTATATCAGGAGGGTTTAGGGATTGGGGTTTATAACCCCCCTCCGACTGAAGTGGCAACCCCAGACAGCCCAGTTTACACGGAGACTGATCCATGCGTGGCCCCTTTCTTGCCTCCATGTTCATGCTTCTAGCAGGCCTTAGACCCTTCAAGCGAACCCTTAGAAAACACCTTAAAGGAGCCATTAAAGCGAGCATCCCCCCCAAACGGAACCCTTAAAGGAACCCAACGGGAACCCTTAAAGGGGGGACTGTGGTAAGGTTAGGCGAGGACCTCCGACTCCAAGGTCTGAAGCTTGAGAACTTGCAAATATGCAGGTTCAGGATTTAGGGGTTTTGGGATTCACCCAAAGGGTCCAAAGGTTCAGGATTTAGGGGTTTTGGATTCACCCAAAGGGTCCAAAGTATCTATATAGTAGAATGTACGTAGGGTTTCTATATTAGGAATTACGATCATGATTTGGAGAAGTATGCCCCGTAACAGTACTTAGGATCCTCTGGGTTAGTCTGGCATTAAGGCTCGTCTGGACTCTCCAACGCAAATCCTTTCCCGGTTAACGAAACCGTGAAGCCCTAAGCCCAATACAACCCCGGACAAGATAGATAACTACATCAAGGAATGACTGTGTGTCTGTATATATGAACAGAAATAATAGACTGCCTCTACCCCTGCAGTCGCGCTCCAAAACCCTCTACAAAAAACTTACAATGTCCTCTTAAATCCCTGCAGCGCTAAAAACCTTAAACCCCAACTAACCAGTAGAACACTTACATAGAAGCAAACCATGAAGTCCATATAGAATTCTTATGCAACATCCATGGTTTCTTTGTAGAGAAACCTTCAACAACTAGTAAAAGCATTCTAACAAAAGCAGTTACAGAACCCTTAACAAGGCCGTGTAAACGCCGGAAGTTCTGACAGCCTACAAGACCTAAACCCTAAACCCTAAGGCTCTAAGGACTCATAATTTAATTCTTTTTGGGTCAGAGACCAAATTATGTAAGGCTCATTTAAGAGTTTCCGAAAATAGGGGACCCTAAACTAGTAGCCTAAATAGTAGGGTCCTTACTATAAAGACCCCAAACAAGGCACCCATAATTTTGGAAACTCCCATTTTGAGCCTTAGGTTAATCTCTTTCGCCTCAGGCTCGTCGAAGGCCTCCACGGCCAGATCTTCTGCTCCGTCCTCATGGGTGGTTGTCAAAAGTTTAGGGGTTCAGGGTTTTGGGTTTTATCGCTTTTTGGGGCACCCTAAATATTTGGTGCCGTACTATAATGAGGACCCAAAAAAGGACCCTAATATTGACAACCACCCTCATGGATCTGATCAGCCTAGTCCAGGGGTCTGCCCCTACGATGTTTCAAGTTTCCCAAGACCTTCCAAAAATCCTTGATTCAAGGAATATGTACAGTAAATTATAATAGGATTCCTAATATGATTTCAGGAGTCTTCCTCAAATAAGGGATTTTGGAAGGTCTGGGTGTATGGCTTCCGCGCGTAGTCCTTTACGAAGCTTTGAGGGGGCCTATAGAGCTTTGTACGATCTCAGAAGCCTTGCAAGGGCTGTATGGTTTATACTCACGGTGGTAAGAGCTTGAACAGCAGGAGCCATCTTTTCGGCCAGCCACTCACTTCTGCTCACATTGCGCTTAGTAGATCAAACCCCGAACCTCGAAACCCTAACCCCCGAAAAAGCGGCATATCCAGACTCCTGTTTAAGAACCCCTCTTGGAGGTTCATGGGTATTCATGGGTAGGGGTTCTACGTCCCCTAAAGTTGGCTATAACTAATTTATAGTTATGCTACGTATAACCCTACGTATATCCTACCTAGAACCCTACTTATAACTACCCATGAACCTCCAAGGCCACAGGATCCACCCCATCCGAAAGCTCCTCGGAATCAATCGACGACTCGAGGATGCGTCCGAGAAGCCTTGCTTCGCAGAAGATCGGCGGAGTCCAGTTCATGGTCGGGATACTTCTACAGTAGAAGCCAAAAAGTTCGTAACCCGATAGCCTCAATCCCTAAGAGTAGTGTATAGGGAATCCCAGCACTATTTGGCCTTAAGCCGGCTTCCAACTTTATGGGGATTACTGTATTCCTTGTTGGGTTACGCATCAACAAAAATGCAAACTGTTACCCAACCATTACGAAGGCCTTGCTTCGTAGACGATCGGGGGGCTGAGTGTTTAGGCCTGCAGGTTTCGGGTTTAGGAGTTTATTGTTTTGAGTGTGGGGTTCAGGGTGTAGGGTTGTAGATGGTTTAAAGGTTTAAGGCTTAAGGGTACAAGGGTTGAAGAGTTTTCCTTGATAATTGGGTCAAGAGGTCAGAGGGTTAGGGGTTTGGGCTTTCAGAGGATTGTTTTAAGGCTGCTTACCCAAAGGGTCCTAGGTCCAAGTCACTGTTATGGGGGAGGTAATTCCTAATCTAGAAACCTTACATTGTATTCTGCGGGTACTTTGGACCCTTTGGGATAGGGGACTTCTTGCGCCGAAAGCCGTTCGAGCCAGGGAGCTGCACTGAGAGCGTCTGCGTGAGGGGATCCTCCTCCTGGCTGTGGCGGCTGTATCGGTCCAAGTTTACCTATGGTCTCCTTAAGGCTCAAAATAGCCCAAAAGCCTTATATAGTGTGGTCTTTGGGCCCAAAAGCCGTGATATATGAGTCCTTAGAGCCTTCGGGTCTCGGTTTAGGGTTTCGGGTTCCGGCTTCAGGATTTAAGGCTTAGCGGCTTAGGGCCTAGGGCTGCGTGTTGTCTACACTCTAGAGGCTCTATTTCGGTTCTGAAAGAGTTCTTTCGAGGGCTTGGAGAGCTCTGGGGAGACCTAACAAAGGGGTAATTAGAATAGGGTTTTGGGGGGATATCTACTATACTTATAATCAGGAACCCTAGGAATAGCGTAGGTAATTCTTTACGCCCCTGTATTAGAGTCTCCATTGTAGAAATAATAGGCGCCGTGTTATATTAAGGGCCCGAAAAGGGACCCCAATTTTGACAACCACCCATATGCGTTTGAAGGTTTAGGGTGTAGGGCTTAAGGATGTCTGTGTTGGTTTTGGGGCTTGGGGCTTATAGGGTTTAGGGCACCCAGGGAAAGGAAGCGTTCTGTAAGGGCGCGAACAGTTTCAACAGGGTTTGACTGAATTTGAAGGATTTAATACGAATGGCTTAGAGGCTTATGGCTTCATCACGGCTTATAAATGCGCGTTGTGGCTTCTACCGGGTTTTACATGGATTTAGGGCCTACTTTAACATTCTGTGGATTTCGCGAGTAGGGATCTAAGACAGGCTATTCGAGTCATAGTTGTAGAATATAGTGAACCCCAGAAAGTTGGAAGATTAATTTAAGATGATTCTTGCTGGGATTCCCTACACTTTACCTTAAAGGCATGAGGATCATGATGTTCCAACTTTCTGGCTTCTACTACCCCACAGGGGGTGCGTGCATCAGCAAATGGACACTTCTCGGGAGGCCTGTAGCACGGCTTTTGCAGCCTTCCGTCCTTTGTAGATCTTTGGTTTTCTCCTCACCACGGCCAAGTCGCTCGAAATCTCGGTGAGTCCTCACGCAACTTGCCCAGTCCTGGTCATTCCTCGTGTAGAGGACGTCGTATTTCTTCTCTGTTTTGCCTGCCTTGTACCACTGTTTCCATGGTGGGAACGCAAACAGCAAGGGAGAAAGGCGAAGCAACCAGAGGCGGCGTGACCGGGCGAAACGTTTAAATCCAATGCAAGCACCTGAAAAAACCCTAAACCCGAAACCCCAAATCCTACACCATAAACCCTAGATGATGTTCCAACTTCTCGGCTACTGTAAGCTGATATAGAAGCCTTAATAATTAGAACAGGGTTTTGGGGTCCATTATCCTCTAATCATGTATAATAAGGAACCCCCAATAATCTTACAAATGCCAATTAAGGCCCCTATGTTATATAGCGACATAATCTGCTGACAGCGTGGCTCAAGAAGTCTATCCAAGCATCCCTTAGAGTGCGGAATCCGAGGCCGTCCACCAGAAAATCTGGGGTTTTGGGTTCAAGGATTTGGAGTTTGGGGTTTCGGGTTTAAGGGTTGGGGTTAGGGTTTGGGGTGTATAGGGCTTAGGGTTTAAGGTTTGGGGTGTGGGGTTTATCAAAGGGGAAAAGGATGGACCCTCAATGGGGACGCCTACCCTATAATGGGCTAGATAATGGCTATATTATGGGTACATACCTAGGGGTCCTTATTAATGGTCCCTCCTTTTACCCTTGGAGATCCGAAAGAAGCATCTCACTTGGGCGAAACTGGCTCTCCTAAAGATCTTCGGCTTAGAACCTTCGAGGATATCTTGTCAATGCCCAAACCTTTGAGCCCGAACAGTTTCCTGCGATACAGAATATAATGTCCATACTTTGTTGAGGGTTCCTTATTGCGATTTGTAGTATAACGGGCCCCAAAACCCTATTCCAACTACTATTAAGGGCCCGATAGTTTATGTTAGTAGTAAAGTCGAAGAAGCGCTTTCTTCCGTAAGCCACAACTTAGGGATATGGGGTTTAGAGTGCCAGGACTGTTGACCTACACCCCACACCTGGGCTAGAACCCTATAAACCCAAGAACCCTCAAACCCCAACTCTTACATGGGTGGTTGTCAAAATTAGGGTACCTTTTTGGCTCCCTGTTCTAAGACGGCACCTAATTTCTAGGGTCCCTAAAAAGGGACCATAATGTTGACAACCACCTACATGCTTCCTCCACAACCGCCAGCAGCACATCTTCGCCGCGCTGAACCGCAACCTTCCCCAAACTCGGGTTCGAGGCGCGGTTCAGGCTTGTGGGTTCAGGGTTTAGGGGTCAGGGTTTTGCGTTGTAAGGGCTTCAGAGTTGCACAAGGTTTAGGGTCTATAGGGCTTAGTATTATATGAGGGTTTCCGCTTTTGGCTTATAAGGGGTTGTAAAGGCTTCAAAGAGTTGGGGTTTGGGGTCGCTTGTGCAACGGCTTGAGGGCTTTAGGGTGGTTTCAGGGCTTCAGGGTTGAGTGTTATAAGGGCTTTTATGGTTACAGACAATAAGGGCTTTAGGTCTTTAGGGTTTCGGTTTAGCGATAAAAGGTTTTAGGGATTGGGGTATATAACGACTTTGGGGCTTAGGTGTGTAACTAATTAAGGGCGTTTTGGATATAGCGGCTTTAGGGTTCAGGGTCCTCAATGGCTTTAGGGTTACAAGAGCTTTCGGGCTTGGGCTTTAGAATTTAGGGTTATAAGGGCTTTCGAGTTTAGGGTTTACGACGGCCTTACAGATGGGCGAGGGTCCGCCACCACTGGGTTACCCAGACACCACGCAACTATACCCTCTAACAGACCTAATGCTGCGGAATAGCGGGTATTCAGAAAGGTATTCAGGCTATGTTTACACCCGAGGGTAGTTTGGGGGTTCTACGTTGATTTCCGTATATGTTTGGGCACCCTAAACCCTAAACCTTGAGGGTTCAGAGTGTAGAGGTTGGTTTAGGTCTGGGTGAGCTGCAAGCGCCGGGCATACCCTAGTAGTTTGTATGCCATGCAGCTGAACACAAGCCGTAAGCACAAACCCTAAACCCTAATTCAATCCCAAACCTTCATCCCAAAACCGCAAACTTGGAGGTTAATGGGTAGTTATCAGTGGGGATATAAGTCCCCGAATATGGGCTATCAGTATAGTTATCCGACTCATAACCCTACTTATAACTACGAATGAACCTCCAAGAACCCTTCCTAAATCCTTCTTGACTGACCTCGTCTCCTGTGGTCAGCGCCTCGCCATCGGCCACACCTGAGAGTCGTCCCAGCTGCCTATATAGGTTACTTCTCCTACCTCTTCCACCTAAATTTAAGGTATTTTCCTTAATTAGATTAAGGCAGATTTGATATTCATCTAGTAGGTTACTTCTCATACCGCTTCAGCTTTGAGGTTGACAGTTTCAGGGTTTACGTCTGCACGATTAATGTCTTTGCGTCCCATATGCACACCCCGTTCTGTTTCCGAGCCTTGATAATTGGAATACGGTCTGGTCACGTCTGGTGTACACTATAGCGATGGGCTTCCTACATTCTTCATATTACTGTTGGTGGCTGAGCGAGTCTTCTCAGCATCTTGTCATTCCATGGATATCGTGCGGTTGCCACGACTACTGTTCTCGATGTTACTTACCATTACTGTTGGTATCATTATGCTTACTGGTGCTGCTGTTACTACTATAGTATTGCTACGATTCTTCGGCTAGTGATTCTATTCCGGAACCCTGCAATCCAAGCCCTAAACCCTAAACTGAACCCTGAACCTTAAACCCTGAACCCTAAACCCTTCCGGAACCCTGCAATCCAAGCGGCAGTTGGGATGGAAGGCGACGAGAAACACGTCCAGACCGAGATTCCTCGACAAGACCTGCGGTGGCTTTAGGTAGCGGCCGTGCAAAAAAACGGATCAGGTTTAAGGCTCCAGAGCCTTACTTAGGGTTTAGTGGCTGGGATTCAGATTATTGGGTTAACGGCTTAAGGGCTTAATAAAGGGGTCCTTGAGTGTAGGGCATAGAGCATAAACCACTAGGACAGAGGTTGGTTCAGGGTTAGGGTAAACCCTAAACCCCTAAACCCTAAACCCTTAAACCGTGGCTCTAAACCTAATTCTGGCGCTTGGGCTTAAAGGGCCTTCGGCTTCCGGTTTGTTGCGGTCCGTGGTCTCAACAAAAAGGATGATCGACAAGCTCTCACCCAGAGCACCCAATATCCCTTAACTAAGGAATATACCTTAAATCATATTCGGATCCCAGTATGATTTAAGGTATATTCCTTAACCAAGGGGTATCGGGATCTCCGGGCACTTCTATCAAGCTAGGTCATCCCCGTAACCCCAAACCCTACATCAACACCAAGGTCTGGTTCTGGAGCCCGGAGGCTCGAAATAGCCCAAAAGCCTCATTTTAGGGTTTATAGGGTTTAGGGTTTAGGGTTTAGGGTTTTAGGGTATAGTATGGTCTTTGGGCCCAAAAGCCTTAATATATGAGTCCTTAGAGCCTGAGGGGAATGATTTAGAAAAGATTGGTGTAGGTAATCGGAGCCACACGCCATTGCAGTACTAGTCCCTTTATGAATTCCCTAATACCCCCATCATAAGTCGCAAGAGGCGACTCCGACTCCAAACATACGCCTTTCGACCCGTATCATTCCCCAGAGAACCCAATGCCCCTTAATGAAAAATATAGCTTAAATCATAATCTGAAGCCCTATATAATTTACGCCATATTCCTTAATTAAGGGGTATTGGTTTCTCTGGGTACTCTCAGCCGAACATCCCAAAACAAAGATGCGCTCTTGAATGATACCTGATAGAGGACCGCTTCAGCTCTAAGCCCGAAATTCTAAAGCCCCAATCCCAAACGTCCGAAACCCTCATACTCCAACAGCCCCAAACCGTAAACCCAACACAACAATACACAATATCTATAAACCAGCAAACCCTAAAGTTTAAAGCCTAGCGGCACGACCGCTTTGCAGCTCGGAGGTGTAGAACTCATGAAAGGCGGTAAAGTCCTTTGGTCCGGGACGGAATTCCACGGCTACAAGGGTTCCTTTACACGGGTTCCTGTAAGGGTCCGGTTCGTGAGGGTTCGTCTTGCTTTCAATGGCTTTTTATCTGTGAGACTTACCAACAGGATTTTGTGTCCGGGGCTTCAGGATTTTAGGGGTTTAGGGTGTTTCAGGGTTTAGAGTTCGGTGTTTTAGAGGGTCTTGGACTTTGGGGTTTACCTAACCTTACCTTACCCAATCATCGGCTGAAAGGGTTGGGGGCTTTGCTGCTTCGATGCTTAAGGGTTTGTAGGGTTTAGGGGAGACGTTGAAGCATGTTGAGCTACAACTATCGCTTTCTCGGGGTTTAGGGCTTCGGGGCTGTCGGAGACTCCATGGGTTTGAGGGGTTTATGGTTTGAGAAGCTGAACTTGGTGTGGCAAGGTTCAGGGTTCAGGGTTTAGGCTTAAGGTTTAGGGTTTCGCAAGGTGGCAGGAGGTTGTCCTGTGTTTACTATTCATAAGGAGGGACCCTGGACCGCGAGCCCTGGTTCCTGGATCCTACTGTTGATGATAATAAATCCTGCATGACCCAGAATAAGGAAAAACCAGAATTCCTATAGCCTAGGGTCCTTAAGGTGGTGCAGGATTTATATCATCAACCGTAGTTCCCCTTACCCTTAGGCTTAGGGTATATTCACTAAGCCCCAAGCTGTACAAGGAATAGTGAGGTCAAACAAGTAAAGCACAAGTCAACTCATGTAGAGGCCTCGTTGCTGACTAGGGCTACCCTAGCCTTACTGGTAAGGCCCTATCATTTACGCCGTATCCCAAGTATGACGGCCCTACTTAGAGGACCATGGGACATCGTCAACTGGGGCTATAAGTAAGGTAGCTATACCCCAACCAGGGTACTTATAACCTCGCTTACTGAGTCCCACGATCCTTTAAGTACAGTATGTTTGTGGGAACAGCAGCCCAGAATCGTCCTTAGCAGTTGAATCCACAAAGCTTCGTCACCCACTTCAGGCGTAAACAGGGGTGAAACCCTAAAACCCCTAAACCCTAAACCCTGAACCGGGGGTTTCGGTTTGACTGCTGAGACCCTTCCAAAAATTTAAACAACCCCTTAAGTCCACCAAAAGGAAGCCCTTGACAGGGAGTACTTCTTGCTATCTCTTCACCGCTTACTGTTTGAGGTTCCTGGCAGGTCCTAGGGCCTGAGGTATGTATTGGGCATTCTATGCACAACTCTGCTGATACAACCACTGCAAATCTCCGAAGTATATCTGTGCTGCATTTGGACAAGCGCTACACCCAGCCCGGCTCCCCAAGCCCTGTACTCCTTGAACTAAAAACCCTCAAACCCTTCAATCCCTAAACGTGTCCCCCTTACTGTAGAGTCCCTGAACCCCAAATCTTGAGTCAAGCACGAAACAATGATGCGGTGTCCTGCCACTCCGGCACATGCGGACCTTTGGACTGCAAAAAACAGGTTTTTACAACGAATGAAACGAAAAAAACTAGATCCTGTTCCGTGCACTGTGTATAGAGATGCAACAACCATAAACCTTGTATGAATACAAACCCCAGGTCATGATCCACAAATAACACACAAATTTGTTGTGGGGTGTAGTGTGTTGGCATAACGTGTCACCTCAGAGTTTTCGGACCTTCTGACGAACCAGCCTCTACAAAACTTTCGTGGGTTTGGTTCAGGGGTATTGCAATACCCGTCTCATAGCTTGACTTGACCTACCATAGCCCTACTTCTTTGCAGGCTCCCGTTAAACTTCCCACCTAGCAATTAGAGTAGGTTCAGCAGCAGACTTAACAGTTCAGCTTATGGCAAATAATACACCCGCCTTACTCACTGCTTCAAATAATCCAAGAATCCCAAAACCCCAAACCCCTATAGATCCCCTATAAAGCCCCTAAGCCTACTTGTCGGGTATCATGGGGAACTCAAGATTAACCTCTTTGGTTATACAGGGACTATATGGGGATTATACTACCCAAAAAAGGTGAAAGGTTACCTACTCTACTACCAGGTAACAGTTTGACCTACAACCCTAAACCCTATGCTTCTCATGTCCAGCCGGACCGAGAGCCTTAGGTGCGCCAATAGCCCCTGTCAGCTCAACTCCAACCCTACTTACCTCGTCCCTGAAACCCTAAACCCTAAACCCAAACTCTAAACCCTAAGCCCCCTAATCCTAAACCCTAACCCCCAGACTCCTAAACTCCTAACCCCTAAACTCCCAAACCACGGGCCTTCAGTATCAGGCTTCAGGGCTCCTAAAGGGGGGGATCTGTAGGGCTCCTTAAAGGGATCTATAAGAGTGACAATACGGGATTCTTAAGGGTTTTGTGTTTGGGGCCTAGGGCTTTAGGGCTTTAGGTTTTTAGGGTTAGGGTTCAGGGGTTTAAGGGCTTAGGGGTTTAGGGAGGGTTACAATCAGTTATATAAAGCTAGTTCAGTAGGGTTTGATTACGAGAAAGGTTTTATGGATTGTTTTACAGGGGCGTATCAAAAAGGATTGTATAGGGCATGTGATGGCGCCTTCATTATCCGAGGTCTCCCGTGCTGTCCCTGTGACTTTCATTAAACTACCGGGGCTAGTACTACAGTTCTCCAGAAGACTGCATACTGTGCCGGTTGGGCTTCGGGCTTTGGCGATGTATACGAGCTTCTGCACTCTGTCCCCCGAGTTGTGGTAGAGTTGGAGGTGCATGGTGGTTGCGCACGTAGTAGTCGTCGCAACGCCCACGGCCGGGTAGTCCCCACGGCCACGATCATCATAGTAGCTCCCACGGCCACGATCATCATCACAACGTCCCTATCGGAGTCTGAGTCGTCTGCACTGCCTGGAAAAACATCCGCACACAGATCAGAGTCACGGATTGCGTTGCCAAGTGTGGAAGCGGGCTTGATAATTGCTGTCACCGCGAAACGACTGAAAACCAACGTGGCTTTCTACATCGTTTGCTACCGTTTAGGTATGATTTATGATGGCTATTTCCTTATGATAGCTGTTTTCATTACCGCTTCTATTGTTGTTGAGTTTGTTGCTGCTATAATTGTGTTTCTTACGGCCTTTATTCTTATTCTGGTTACTACTATGCTTATCCTTGCTCAACCTTATCCATAGTCGTGTTCTTACGCTTATTGCTAGTCATGTTCCTGTTGCTGCTGTTCTTGTATTCAGTCCCTGGCACAAGCCAGAAGAGTGGTCGTAGCAGAAACCTCGTCCGCGGAGGCAGCTAAAATCTCGGCCTCGCAGACAAAACTTGCTTGCCCAGGGACTCCCAAACCCCCAAACCAAGGAATATCCCTACAAGTACAGTATTCATCTGATTTACGGAACATCCCTTAAAGTATGGTACTCATCTGATTAACGGAATACCCCTTAAAGGTATAGTATTAATCTGATTCAAGGAATTCCTAAATATTGATTAAATACCCAATGATTCCAAGGACCTGATAATTAGGGCCCTGGACCCCTGAAGGACCAATAATCAGGTCTCTGGAAGCCTCGGGTTAAATATGGGAGTTTCCGAAAATAGGTGACCATAATATAGCACCCTAAATCGTAGGACCCTTATTATAAGCACCCCAAAATAAGCTAGTGTAGTGTCCGAGTCCCACGTGGGCTTAGCGCTCTGTAAAGATTCCATAAATTCCCGGTAAGAGCAATATGTCTAAAAACTTTCCATAAGAGTTTTATGAGCTTCTGCATGAGTTGCATAAACCACAGAGCTTGAAGAAGGACTAGAAAAGTTCTAGAGGGATTCTCTTAAGGCTCTCGTAAAGAGTCTTCAGAGCAATTGCGATAGGTTTCCTTAGCTCTTCTTGCACTGGACAGGGCTAAGGGCTTAGGGTCGAGACACGGTTTAGGGATTAGGGTTCATGTTTTGGGTTCAGAATTTATGGTCGGGGGGCATGATGTGGGGGCCTTAATAAGTTTAACAATGTCTGGATCCAAACCCACAGTAGCTTGATCCCCTGTACCCCACCCTTTGGAGGCTCCAACTGTTGCTGGTACTCCGCCTGCTCTTCCTTGAGTCTCTCCAGCTTCTATATTACTAATGTTTAAGGAAGAAGACAGAATATGGTAAGATGGATCAGGTTCGAAGCTATCTCGGTTCCCTTCCCTTGACTGCCTTAAAATCACATTTCCAGCGTGTCGGATGCTAGTAAGCTTCAGGGCTAGAACCATCAGCTAGGACCCGAAACCTCACAGGTTGGACATCCGAACAGGAGAACTGCAGCGCGCGGCTTGCCAACAGAAGATCAGGCTTGCTCAGGAATTCGCTTCAACCCTTACATCAAACCGTCACCCCTTTGTCAATGCAAAACCTCCCAACCCACCCACCCACCCACCCACCCCCACCCCCACACCCACCCCCACCCCCACCCCCAGCCCCAGCCCCAGCCCCACCAGCCCCAGCCCCAGCCCCAGCCCCAGCCCCAGCCCCAGCCCCAGCCCCAGCCCCAGCCCCAGCCCCACCCCCACGCACGCCCACACACGCCCACACACGCCCACACACGCGCACGCACGCGCACACACGCACACACACGCACACACGCGCACACACGCGCACACACGCACACACACGCACACACACACGCACACACAGAGACACACACACACACAATATATGTACATATATATGTATATATATATATATATATATATATATATCAATATCAATATCAATATCACCCTACAAGCCCATGTAAACCTGTACCATACCACTCATATACCTACATCAAAAATCCCTTCCACAGGCTAAGTACAACAGCCCAAAACTTATCAACCTTCTGAACATGACCGGCACTAATCTATACTGTACTTAGAACCCTAGCAAAAAATAATATTAGCTGTTTCTTAATTAGGGATTATAAGAAACCAAAACTCACAAGTATTTCTACGTACCCGTAAGTTATATACGGCCAACAGGGTGAAGGCTACCCAGGCCCCATCTGGGATGGGGTTTGGTCTACGTCTAGGATCGCGGGTTCAGTCGGCCCAGATCTCTAAGGCTTTAGGGTTTTAAGGTCTAGGGCTTTCAACCCTAAACCCCTAAACCCTGAACCCCTAACCCCTAACCCCTAAACCCCTAAACCCTGAACCCCTAACCCCTAACCCCTAAACCCTAAACCCTAAACCCTAAACCTCTAAACCCCAATGTAGAGACTAGGCCCTGAAGCCCTAAACTCCGCTCAGACCATCGCCTGCCTCGGCAACGATGTCATCAAGAACCTGAGCTGACTGGGGGAGAAGTCTTAGACATCCAACGGCTTCTGTGTAAAGGTGTGGGCCTGTCCAAGGGATCCTAGGCTTAGTGGGGTCTGTCGGGCTAAGCATCTAGATATGATATGGGCAGTCTGAAAAATTTCGAGGGCTCTCTTCGAAGGCTTTGGATGTGGATGTTTCTACTTCGGGTCCTACTAGTACGTAACGGCTGTATGTAAGCGTGAAGTGAGGGGTGAGGGGCTACAAAGGCTGATGGGCAGAAATCCTGCAGTACCCAACCTTAAACCTCAAACCTTTGAAACCCCAATCCCGAAACTCCCAATCCCTAAACCTTAAGCCTTATCCTTAAACCTTAAACCCTAAACCCCAAGCCCCTGATCCCTAAACCCCCAAGCCCCTAAGCCCTAAGCCCTGAACCCCATACCCCCAAACCCTAAACCCAAACCTTAACCCCTAAACCCTTATAAACCCTAAACCATAAAACCTGAAACCATTAGAGGGATCCCTTAAGCCCTAAACCCTAACCTCATAAAAGGGATCCTTCTTGGCTGGACGCTGCGAGGCCGGTCTGCCCATCGCTGGAGACCACCCGCAGCCCTTAGGGCTTAGGGCTTAGGGGGTTTAGGGCTTAGGGCTTAGGGTTTAGTTTGTAGTTTTAAGTTTTAGGGTTTAGGGGGCTGGGGGTTTCCGGAAGTGGTTCAGGGTTTGGGGTTGAGGGTCTTCTGCGTGTTCTAAGCGTTCTGAGTGCCTTAATTGGCGACTCTGCCTCAAAGCATATGGGTCGTTCTCCAAACTAACGTCTTTCTTCAAGTCGCCAGAATAGTTCGTCCAAAGATGTGCCCTAATTTAGAGAACTAGCCATATGAGGGACCCCTTCTAAACTTTTCGGGAACCCCCATAACAAGAAACCCCACAGATGCAGGCTTCCTAGGGTCCAATATACCCTAAAACCGCAATTCTAATTCCAATTGCTGGAGTGTCTATCATCGGGCATATCGTTTTGAAGTTAAAGAAAATTTAGGGCCTAGGGTTTGCGGGTTCGGGCAGACGTACATCGCAGCGAGTAGGCTGAACCCGAAACCCGAAAGCTTGTCAATATTCGCTTGCCCAGAGAAATAACAGCATTGCCTTCTGTTCTCAACCTATTATGTATCTGGTCGAAACCAGGCAAAGCTGAACTTGCAAGTTCTGGAAACACCAATACGTAACAATCATAACAGTCACCCTCAACCCAAAAGCTTAAACTCTAAACCTTCTTCCTGATTGTTGTGAGCCCTCAAGCCGAACAAAACCCTAAATCTTAAACTCTAATCCAGGCCCAGGATAGATAGAAATTGTATGTTTCGACGCGCAGGACCCAAAACAGGATGTAGGCATGTTTTGCGAGCCTGGGGCAAGGCCTACTCGCAGCATCAAACATTAGCCAGGACATCGGCATTTTGACCGACTTGGCAATTTGGGAATCACCAATGTCAGTCATGTTGACCGTTTTGGACATCCCCGCAACACCCAAACCCCTCCCTCCAAACATTGATTTCGACCAGTTCCTGCGCCCAGAAACATCACCAATTTAGCTGATAAGCATCGGATACAGTAATTGGAAAAACAAAGCCACAGGTAAAATCTGCACAAGAAATAGCGCAAAACTCCGGACCCTCAGTCCAAAACAATTGTTAATAAACTAAATCTTTGTCGTAGTCCCTAAACACTAAGCCCTAAACGTTAAACCCTAAGCCTCAACCTTAAAATAGTATATAGATCTAAAAACCTTGAATCCCTAAAACATAACCTGAAACACTAAACCCGAAACTGCAAAGGTTCCCAGTTGTCGGCCATGTCTCGCCCGGCTTCCTTCGCAGGTTGTGCGTAGGGACATAGGCGCAGGCCGATGATCATCGAGTCGACCTCTTTGGCTTTAACGGTCAATGTTGATAGGATTAGTACATGTCATGTATGTTATGCCCACAATTATTATGAGTATTAACATGAACACTGATAAACGCGAACATCGCTGTCAGCATTCATTGCAATATTCTCGGTAATAGTCATGTGAAAATTAATATTCGTATTACTATTCATCGTATATAACCTTCATGTTACGGTTGATACTAACATTCATATACATACTAACAATAATACCAACACGAATATTGATGCTGCTATCAATTAAATGCCATTAACTCGATACTCATCATCATAGCAACAGCAAAAAGTAACATACCAACAATAACATCAATAGTAATAGCAATACTGGGAATAATCATAGCAGCAACAACAACAACAACAGTCTACCAATACATAGTAGTGATAACAACAATAGCAGCTATCATGCAATAACAGTACTAATAATGGCAGCAACAATAATGACAACGAACATCGTGTTAGTACTAGTAATGACGCAGGTAACAGCAATAATCATAACAGCGATATCTGACACCGACATCAACACGACATATGTACATGATAATAACAGTTATTGTTATACTGTGAATGCAAATATGGATATTAGTATGAATTAGTATTGGTATTTCTGTCATTCATTACTGCGTCATTATTACGGTTTTCTGTTATTACTGTGATAACGACAGCCGCGACGACTCTGGAGTCGGGTACCCTGCAACACTGTAAAACTCCACTGAGACTTCGTAGCAAATCAACAAGAAGCCCAGAGAATGTGAGATGCGAAATTTCTGTGACTCGATCGCGAACTGCACAAAGAAACCACAAAGGCCCTTACAGAATACCAATAAACGAACAAGCCTGGCGGCAATACGAAGCGAGTTCCGGTTTCTGTGTTGAACCGTTTGAGGACAAGCCAGCGTCACAAAACCCACGAGCTCTAAGGACACAAAATCATCAGAGTGGACTGGAAGGGTTCAAGAACTACAAGCGCCAACCAAACACAAGATCAGTCGTAAGGTACATAATCGTATAACGATATAAGGACTATGACTATAAGGAGAGATGATTTCCAGTCGTTCAGACCTCCCTTTCCTTTCCTTAAAGGCCCAAAGGATCCAATAAAGGAGGAACCCCGAACCGTAAACTTTGGACCTTAAACCCCAAACCCTGCACCCTAAACCCTACACCCTCAACCCTACTGAACCCTAAACTCTAAACCCTACTAAACCCTAGACCCTGAACCCCTCAACCCTAAACCCAAAACTCCTACGTCAATCCTGAATTCAAGTCCAAAGGCCCAGCGCTGCACGGCCGAGCAGGCGTCACCCTGCCGAAGGCGAGCACGGCGGGCGGTGCCCCAGAGCCTTTGACCCCAAATTAGGTTACCCGAAGGGTCCAATGTACCGATATAGTAGAATGTAGGGTTTCCATATTAGGAATTACTATTATGATGGGGACTTTGGGATTTAAATTTTTTCTTAAAAAAAGAGGGGTTTAAGCCTTCAGGGGTTTAAGGTATAAGTAGTATAGGGGATACTTGCGAGGCTGGTCGGGCTTTTCCGGTTTTATCGAACCTGAGGCTGTTGAACTACACAAATCGAATTTTGAACCGCGTGGTCGTTTAGGGGCTTTGGACTTCAGGGGCCGCAGGTCCGCTGTAGAAGGGTGCGTATAGGCGTGTTTCCTTCGGGTTCTTTCATTCAAGACAGTTCTATCAACAAGGCGGCCAATGAATCAGCTAGACACCATAACTTATGGGGCTGAATCATTCGCGATGTTATTCCTCTCCGGCTCCATACACTGCACCATGGTACTGCAATTGCACATCAAGAAGCGATTGAAAGTGTAACATATCGGGCCCTCCAAACTGAAACAGGATTCTTGGGGTAAAGCTATAATAACGTAAGGAACTCGAAGTAAAAGTTTGGCCCTGGCACTTATTCAAACCCATACACTAGTCTTAGTTCCTTGTGGGCCAACCAATTCCATGGCAAGGACTGTGAGAACGACACGACAGAAGCCTGCTAACAACAAAAAACTGATGTACATGGGATAGAAGAAGTATTAAGGTAACTGCAGTGAATGAGGATTATGGTTTTCGCGTTCAAACGAATTTCGTAGTCTGAACTTCTACTCTCCTCGAGCTGACTTCTCGATTCTCGACACCTCTTCATACTTGTAGCCACCTTATCCTAACCAACGAAAGAGACCCCAAGAGTTAAGGTCCCAAAGGCCAACCCCTGAAGACGGTTTAGGGGTCTAGGGCTAAGGGGTTTAGGATTTGGGGGTGAAGCCATCACAGGACAAGTTCAGGCCCAAGGGCTGCGTGCTTAGATTTCTCTTGGAAGCTTCGGGAAGCATGTGGGGTGTCAGGGTCCGAAGGAATCGGGAATCCTGTTAAACTCTATAAACCCTAAAACCCCAAACCCCAAATCCTTAACCATGAACCCCAAAACACTACAGTCTAAACCCCGAACCCTATACCCCGAACCCCAAACCGCAATAGTTAAGAAACCCAAAGTCTCTGTGAGTAAACGCAATCTGCCAGGCAACGACCCGGCGATCACAGCTGCCGCTGCACCGCAGGGTCGGGGGAGAGTCAAGTACGAACCTTCCAACAAGGCGCATGGAGCTTACAGTGTGGTTGAGGTTTAGAGTTTGGAGCTTTAGGGATTAGGGTTTGAGGACTTGAAGGTTTGATCTAGGGGCCTTACGGAGTGCAAGAGGGCTCCTTAAATTTGAAGGTTTCATCATGTTCTATCAATCATAAGGGATCTGCAAGAAGGGTCTTGGTGTTTCCCAAGTACCCTTCCAAAAAAAGGATCTCATATTCTTCATCAAGAAGTATCTGGGGCCTGCAACAAATGGAAACCGGGAGCAGACTTCAGTTTAGGCTTGTTTACGGCCTACGTAAACTGAGGCTCGGAGAATCCTTCGAAGAGATGTGGGTTTCGGTTTAGAACAACGCAACGGATTTAGGGCCAGGTGCCTCAGAATATGACACTTGTAAGAGATCTAGGGTTTGGGGTCTTGGGTGTCTGAAACGCTTGTAACGTAAGGTTGATGATACAAATCCTGCATTACCTATAACAAGGAATTTACCATAAAGCCCATAGTTTAGGATCACTAGTAGGTAATGCAAGATTTATATCATCAACAGGATCAACCAGAGGCTGCGAAGTGTCCGGCACTTCAGGGTACAAAGTTCAGGCTTCTTCATCAGCGTCATCTAACCCTCTTGGTCTTAGGAATTGTCGTTGCTGCTACTATTACTGTTGCTACTACGACTGTTAGCACGGCATACAGTCCTACACTCCCAGGACCACAAGCCCTAAATGCTAACACCTACACCCTAAAAGCCCGGGCCCGTCGCCTCCACGGTGTGGTCGTGGTGCGGCACAAAGCAGCGACGGCGCTCGCCAAGCGGCCGGCGCCAAAACGAAAGCCATGGCGAGCCGGTAGATAGGCTCAGGGTTTAGAAAGCTTTAGGGTGTGGGGTCTAAGCAGGGTTCGGGGGGAATGCTAGCTGGCCTGGTCTAAGGACACTGTAAACACATACACGGTTATGGTGCGCTGGAAACAAGTCACGACACCACCAAACCACTCATCCCCAAACCCAAAACCCAACTTGGGGGTTAAGATTTTGTTTCTGTTCCAGCCGTCAAACATGCTGAAATTGGGCCACTCAAAGACAGACTCCGGGACATCAAGTTTAAGCTTGTAGTTGTCTAGGGCTTAGGGTTAGGGGCTATACGGCTAGAATATCCATGGGTAAAAGGAGGGACCCCTAATAAGGACCCCTAGGTATATACCCTTAATGTAGCTATTGTATACCATGATATAGCCCATTATAGGGTAGGGCTCCCCATTAAGGGTCCCTCCTTTTTCCTTTTTGAGAATATGCTTTCGGGGATGTCCTGCATCTCCGGAGTTCTCGAAATCGCCGGCCACTTCCAGGCTTCCGCTTCCTCCCAACATAAACCCTGGAACGTAAACCCTAAACCCAAAACTCTAAACCCGGCTGAAGATGAAGAGCCCCGAACCCTAAACCCGAGAACCTTACCTTTGGTTAGTAGGGAATGGAAGAATGGTAGTAATAGTAGGTGTGATTGTACCCCATTCCTCCATTCCCAACTAACCAAAGGTAAGGAACCCCCCCAGTGAAGGTGCCTTAATCCGGGCAGCGAGGGCACTCTTGTCTGTCTGAAGCCATGTGACCATGTCCTGCGCTCTCGGCTTGAAGCTTAGGTGGGTTGGTTTAAGGGTTCAGGGTGTTGGCTTTCAGGCTTAGGCTTAGGCTCAGTCGAAATTTCGGGCACCGTGAAACCCAAATCCGAAGCCCTACACCCTACGTACACTACACCCCGCTCAGATGAAATACAGTGAAGGGTTTGGGTGCTCAGTGTGTGTGCACTGAGCTTAGGAAACCGACACCTGGTGCGGGCTCACGAAAGCTTATGAAGGAGTATCCCAAATTTTCGCGTCCTGACAATAAGGATTCCACAACTTAGGGTACTGTACATTGGGGTCTCCTATTTTCGGAGACTCCCATAAAGGGAAGGGAACCGCACTTCACATGGCTCTTCGAGGTTCGTGCTTATAAGGAGCCTAGATCGTCGTGTGAACGAACTGTCGAAGCAATCGCACGTCCCTCGCCTGTGTGGTTCTTAGTAGGGAATGGGAGAATGGATTATGGTGTCTTTTGTTGGGATTATATAAAGGGGCTACTATAAGGATCCATTCCCCCATTCCCTACTAGGCACCAGGGAGTCCTGTCCATGCCTGTACCTGCACTGGTGATCTGGCACCACAAACCCTTTTTTGCCACTGGTCTTGGGGCTAGCCAGATCCTTACATCGCGGCCTTTCGTGTTCACCCGACTCCACAGACCCTAAACCCTCAACCCCTAAAACTTTGCCCTAGCGTTTACTACAGAGTCGGATCTGACATATATTCGACATTCAGGAGGACGGGGCGCAGAATATCTTGAAGCAGCGAGTAGCCGAGTAGCCCCACGGGCAGCTGTCGTTGTAATAGCAACTTCCGAAAGGTAAGGGTCATCGTCATCGATCTGCAGCATTTGGCAGGGTTTCAGAAGTCGAAGTAGCAGCGAAGGTAGTATACAGCAGCAGCAGCAGCAGTGGGAGCAGTGGATAATGATAGCAGGAAAGCGTCATTGCTTATTGTCATTGCAATACAACTTGGTCCCTAAACCCAATAAACTCTAAACCCTTGAATGCTTATGCCAAAAGCAATTACAAACCCAAATTACTCGCTCTCTCGGACCAAGCTCTACTACAGAAGCCTTCATGACCACCCAAATGGGAATTTCAGAAAACAGGGGACCCAAATATAGCACCCTAAATAGTAGGATCCTATTATATGGATCCACAAGATGAGGTACCCCTAATTTTTGGAAACTCCCAAATCTCTCCACCGGGCTCCTTCTAGGGTTTACGGTTCGGGTTCAAGTGCAACGCAAAGCCCTGGGATCCAAAAAGCCCTACTGTTTCAAGAGTTATATACCTCCTGATTAAGGGGTTGTCATAACCTACTATTCTGCAGGGTCTTGGGCTTAGGGATACGGCCATTTAGTCTATAAAGCCCCTGACTTAAGCCATCTTGTAGAGGCCCCTACACCCCAACGCGTGGCTATCGTCCTCCAGGCCAATCCGCCCGTTCTGGGCCAAAGACGGTAGATTTGCGGCGATGCTTGGGACAAAATCACTAAATCATAGCCTTACTTGGAGGTTCATGGGTAGTTATAACTGTTTAGGGTTTAAAAGGGATAAGTGGGGTTATAGGTTGGGAAACTATCGTTACGAGCCATATTAGGGGACTTATAAGCCCCCCTTATAAACACCCATGAACCTCCAAGTAGGGGCTGAGTACCATAGCCAAAGAAAGGTTAATCGGTTGAACCATGGTAGGCTTACATGAACCCCAAGCAGATTCAGGTTACCCAGCCACGAAGTAGCGAAATGTGGCAGCCTCAACATTTAGAATAGAGCTTCGGGTGGATTGTAAAGTCGCTCCGTCTGCCAAAAACAGCTTCCATTGCTGAGGGTTCAAGGTTTAGTTTCGGGGTTTGGCGTTTAATGGTTCAGGGTTCAAAGCATAGTTCAAGGGTTGATGCTTGAGGGTTTAATGTTTAGGGCTGTTGCGGACCACTTAACTCAAGCTGAAGGATCTCACTTAAGAGTACCAGGACTCCCAAATGATTGCTACATCTATAATTTGCCCCCAACTTATGACGTATGACTTAGCCAGACTGGAGCCTGAATTGTAGTTCCGCTTGTTGGAGTACCTGTTTAACGGTCCAGAATTGAAGATGTTGGGATTTTTCAGATTATGCTCTGACATCCTTTTGGGCGACGGCAACTGTCCCCGACTAAGATCAACATGCACTTCTCAAGCCCCGGACATCCTACAACGATTAGCCAGAAGATCAAAGGACTTAATAGTCAAGGTGAAAAGTTGTACCCAAACTCAACATCCCCGAGCCCTTACCTCAAACTCCCTGAGACCCTAGCGACGGCGCCCGCAGATTCCAGTGCCGCATTGAGCTCGCTATCCTTCCATGTGTTGTATTGAACTTGTTTCAAAGGTTTCTGGATGGTATTTACAGAAAATAACCTTCGGTGAGGATGACCACATAGAGAATAGGCGACCTAGAAGAATCAACCCGCCAAGCTCTGCTGTGGAATCCTCATCTTTCCACTTCGCGAGCCCAACTTCCCAAATATAGGGGCCTGAAAGATTAGAATAGAGTGTTGGAGCTCACTATACGATAAGTAGAATGAGGAACCCCCCCCCAAAAAAAAATTGTACAGGTAATTTTTCAAGCCCCTGATAGTATTCGTGTAATGTTAGTAAGAAACCTCAGGTTGAGGGCTTTTTCGGTTTAGGGTCTACAGGGGCTAATGGGGAGTTTCCAAAACTTAGGGTACCTTATTTTGGGGTCCATATATATAAGAATAATAATAAGAATAATAATAAGAAGAAGAAGAAGAATAATAATAATAATAATAGTAATAATAATCATGTAAAAATTAATCATAATATAATAATAACAATAATAATCATAAGGATCCTATCATGTAGAGTACTATACTAGGGTCCTCTAGTGTTGGAAACTCCCAAGGACTTTCATGTAGATTTCATGATGGAGGAGATTACGGTAATCGAACAAGCTCTGTGAAACACGAAACACCACACGACCCCGTCAAGGGTAGACCCCTTAGTAAACGGCAGATTGCCTCCCTAGGATCTCACATCCGACAGAATCCTTTTAACACCTGACCGTAGGGTATCAGTGTTCCTTAAATCGGGGTGATACAGACTAGAACCTGAGCATACCGTAGAATAGTGAAATAACACTACCGGGGGACAGTGCTTTTGTGTCTCAAGAAGCCCTAAATAAACCATAAACACCATGAGCCAACACGACGACAACCCGATAAAGACCCTGCGACTGCTTGTTTTCAAATGGATTGCAGGGCATCTGAAGGCTCAATGACCCTACAACAATCTTGTTTGTGATCCCCTGATTGGGGCTAAGGTGCAACCCTGTAAGCTAGCAACCCTGCAAAGAGTAGGTTATTGAAGCCACGGGTAAGCTTCAAACCCTGCAACACCCCCCAAAGAGGCTGCATAAACCCGCAGAAAGGCATAGATCACTGAGCCCAAACCCAAGACCCTAAGCTTTCCATGATTCCTTGTGTAAGGGTAGATGGGAAGATATAGACCCCGTCATGACCATAATAAACCCACCCCATGAACCCTTGTTTATGGGTCAGTTATGGGTAGATTGGGCTCTCTGATGTCCCTACCTTCGGGATCCTTCAACCCAAAACAATACGGAGACCTGCAAAATCCTTGCTTACGGGTAGGTTGCACCCTAGAACAAGGATTCAAATCCTTTTTGTAGGGTTTTTGGCTTTGGGGTCCGGGTAGATGGGCCATAGATGGGCTCTACACTTGGGAGTTTCCGAAAATAAGGGACCCTAATAGAATACCTTAAATAGTAGGATCCTTATTATAAGGACACCAAATTGAGGTACCCCAAATTTTCGGAAACTCTAAACCCTAAACCCCTTAGAGAACCCTCATAGTATAAGCCTTATAGTATTCCTGTAGTAACCCTTTACAGGATCCCAGAATAAGGTACCCCTAAAAACTCTAAACCCTAAACCCTTTCTAGAACCCTTTTAGATCCCTTGAATTTAGGGAACCCTTATTGGATCCCTTTAAAGGTACCCCTAATTATCGGAACAATTTTTGGAATCCTTGAAGGAACCCTAAGATCCCTTATAGGAGCCCTTAAAAGAACCACCCAAATGTTGCCTAGTATGGGTAGATGGGCTCTCCACTTCTCTGGCCTTGAAAGCCCCAAGACCGCGGAGGAGCGCTTTCGGCTCCTCCACGGACATGCGCCCATCCTCGCAAAGCATTTTTCTCTTTTTTGGGGATTATAGGGTTTAGGGTTCAGGGTTTAGGGGTTTAGGGTTTAGGGTTTAGGGTTGAGGGTTTAGGGTTCAGGGTTAGTAGGGAATATAGGAATGGGGTACAACTATAACTACTATTACTACCATTCGCCCATTCCCTACTAAACAAAGGTACGTTTTGGGGTTTAGGGCTTTAAGGGCGTTTGTTCTTAGGACTTCTAGAATTTTGGGATGGTGCGTGTCTGCGAGTGTGCGTGTGTGCACACGTGCGCGTGCACGTGTATGTGCATGTGTATTTTGGTACTTTAGCTCGCTTGGTTTGTGTCTGAACTTCCCAGAGAGCCCAATGCCCCTCAATTAAGAACTATGGCTCACATGATATAGGGCTTCATATTATGATTTAAGCTATATTCCTGAATTAAGGGGTATTGGGCACTTTGGGTTGTTCGCTTCCTCTGCTTTTGTTCTTGTACGCACGATTCGGGATTCTTGTGGTCCAGGGTCGCAGTTCACAAGCTGCCAGGCTTTGGGAGTGTGGTTTGTGGTTTTGAGGAATCTTGGGTTCTTGTTTCAGGAGTCTGAATGAAGTTACCATAATAGGGATCTATAGCCATTAATTGACCAGGTTTCCTTATAACACAATTGTGGCAACTGTATCGAACTTCCTTACCAAGGAACCCAATAAGCCCGTAAACATTAAGGCAATTGCAGAAAGCCCTCCTGCTTGGAGTTGTGCGCTGGCTTTAGTTTAACCCCTAACTAAAGCAGAGTCCCTGAACCTAGGGTTCGGGGTATTAGGGCTTATTTGGTTTAGGGTTTGGGGTCTAGGGACCTTAGCTCCATGACTCTAAGCCCGAGCACCTGACCCTGAACTCTGAATCCTACAACCCGAACTCCAGAGACGAAGTTTGGTGGCGGCTCCTGAGTCATATGGGAGTGTCCGAATATAGGGGACCCTAACATGGCACCCTAAATAGTAGGATCCTTATTATAAGGACCCCAAAATAATGTATCCCTTACTTCGGAAACTCCCATATGCTGTGCTGCTCTGCAACGTGGAACGAGGGTCCCGCAGGGCTTAGGGTTTAGCTACTTGTTGGGTATCATGGGGAACTAAAGCTTTTTTGGTTTTTGTAGACATTATATAGGGAATATACAGGGACTATACAACCCCCCCCAAAAAGTTAAAGGATACCTACTCTACTACTAGGTTTAGCAACTATCAGAATGGTACCCTCCAGAGCGGCTCCAACCCGGAAGTCTTCATTCATTAAACAACTTGTGGGCTAAGCCCTCTATACCCTAAGACCTGCCTGCTGATGCTACTGCGCCCCAAACCCTAAACCCTAAACCCTAAACCCTAAACCCTAAACCCCTAAACCCTAAACCCTAAACCCTAAACCCTAAACCCTAAACACACACACACCCTAAACAAACCTCAACCATGAACAGTTATCAGGGGTCTACACTTCCGTACAGAACCCGTGTAGACCCGACTAAAATGACCCAAAGCGCCCATGTACCCAAATACTATCTGCTCTGGCCTTGAAGGTGTCCCTAAAAAGGTACTTTGGGGCCAAAGTGTATACCATTTGGGTACATGGACCCCTAAATCCTGAATCCATATAGAACCCTTCTAGAGCCCTGCTTGGAACCCTTGAAGGCACCCTTAGGATCCCTTATAGGAGCCCTTTAAGCGAACCGCCAAAATGGAGCCTCCAAGAAACCCCGAAACCACCCACAAATGCCGGCCTCACCCGTCCGGCAACGCCTGGGGAAGCGCAGGACAGGGTGTGTTTAGCTCAAGACTCGTATAGGGTCTACGGTTTAAGGTTTAAGGTTTAGGATTTAGGGTTTAAGGTTTAAGGTTTAGGGGTTTTGGGGGGTGTCATGTATGAAGCTGATTAAGAAATCCTGGGCCTGTAACCCCCAAAATAGTAAGATTCATACAAGGAACCCTAATAAAGGCCCCAGGTTTCTTAATCAGATTCCTACATTAGCTCAAGAGACTTGTGTTAAGGGTACTGCTTGGGCTTGTGGGGTTTATGTTCAGGGATTGGGGTTTGGGGGTTTACGTGTCTTCGGGTTTAGGATGTACATGCCCCTTCGAATCTGCTGTTTGCGTAGGGTCCTACTATAAGCCTGAGTATAGAACTTCTGACTGGTGGCGCCATAAAGAAGTGCGTCGTGCCAGAGTGCAATATCAGAACCGGAATTGAAAATTATTTAGCACAATATTACCCAAACCCTTGTCCAACGATGAAGGCCCACCTTGCCCAAACCCTATATAAGACCCACATCATAGACCCCTTACAGACACCTTTTCATAAGCCCTAAACCCTAAACCCTAAACCCTAAACCCTTAAGCCCTAAACCCTAAACCCTAAACCCTAAACCCTTAAACCCTAAACCCTAAACCCTAAACCCTAAACCCTAAGCCCTAAACCCTAAACCCTAAGCCCTAAACCCTAAACCCTAAGCCCTAAACCCTAAACCCTTAAGCCCTAAACCCTAAACCTAAACTCTGAAGCTTTCAAGACCTCGAGTTCTGAGAGAACCCGACGCCAAAGCCGCGATGCTGGAATCCCTTTGCTCTCGAAAATCGAACCTCCCTTTAAAGGTTCTACTAGGGTTTAGGGTTTAGGGTTTAGGGTTTAGGGCTTGAGGGTTTAGGGTCTGGGGTTTAAGGTTTAGGGTTTAGGATTTGGGGTCTGGGGTTACAAGTCCTCAAGAAGGTAGGCAATTTGGGGTTAAGGTTGATCAGGCCATTCCATATGATATATCGCGCCCTGGGATGGCCATCCTGAACTCCACACCCTGCACCCGAAATCCTGAGCCTCTGTAGACAGATACTCACAATACTCACGGGCAAAGCTCATGCTGAGGGTTAGTTAAATAGGAATATCAGCCCACGAAGCTTACATTCTTGCGATTTAATACCCTAACCTAAACCCCAAACTCTGAAATTTCTAGCTCAAACCACCAGTGCAGCAGAGGTGCTTCATGAAGACCTCGCGCGAACGCTCGACCGTCATGGCCACCCGAGCGGCGAGTGCGAAGTGATCCATGGCGGCAAGGAAGCAATGAACCTTTAGAAGCAACGAGACAAACCCACCAAGGGGCCAACTCACCAAGGGGTCTATAATGGGCCTTGGCTTCACGGAGAACACCGTCTCATTTGCATCGTGGTTTAGCCCGATACCCTAGAAATCTCGACTGATTCAGCTTTTCCAAGCCCTGGCTTGCGGGATTTTTTGGTGTTTCAGGGTTGTCAGTTCACGGTTTAGGTTTCGGGGTTAGGGTTAAGGGATGTTAGGGGGGAGTGGGGTTAGGCTACTGCCACGCTTCATGGGCTCCGAAAACTCACGATGAGGCTGTACGTCAAAGCTTGTCATTGCTCGGCCGGAAGATAAAAGATGCTCGAATTCAATCAAAGGGGAAAAGGAGGGACCCTTAATGTGGACCCCTACCCTACAATGGGCTATATAATTGGCATAGAATAGCTATATTAAGGGTATATTACCTAGGGGTCCTTAATAAGGGTCCCTCCTTTTACCCTTGGATTCAACGGAATTACGAAGACACAAGCTTGCCGCTTGGTGTGATATTGAATTCCTGGGAGAATGTTGAACTCCTGAACCCCTAAGCTCGATTTTCTCAACCCCCTACTATATAACCCAACCCCCATACCCGAAACTTCCTATACCTCTACACTCTACAGTGGAACAGCACCCTAGACCCTGAAACCCTACCACCAAAGCTCCACAAGCCCTTCGGCCTAAGCCCAACACTGCCATCATTCCCTGACCCCTAATACTGTTGATCATAAATCCTGCATTATTAAGGACCCTAAACTATGGGAATTATGGTATACTCCTTATTATGGGTAATGCAGGATTCCTATCATCAACCGTAAAGTCAGAACCCCACGGTTTCCCCAAATCCCCCAACCAACCGCCACCCTAAGAGGGTCCCTACTTTGAGGGTCGAGGGACTTAGTAAGTAGTTATTATATAGACATATAGGTACCTTAATAGGGACCCTAATTGGGGTTATTGTACGTAGAACTCTGTAAATAACTACTTACTAAGTCCCCTGACCCTCCAAGTACAGTCGAGGCTCCCAATCGCCTGAGATTGGGCCCTGAATAACCAGAATAGGGCTTGGGATTCTTTTTTCGTACATCTCGGGTTCGGAGTGTGAAGGATAACCCTCAAGCCCGGGTTGAGAGATTTAGATTTAGGGCTCATGGGGTGTAAGGCTCAGGGGTTTTGGAGTTTTGGGGATCAGGGTGTAAAAGGCTTGAGGTTTGGGGTGTAAAGGATTTGATGGTTTTGGGTTCAGGGCTTGTTGGGTTTAAGGGTTTTTTGGGTTTAAGGGTGTCGCGTTTCGGGATTAGCTTACGGCGCTAAGGATCAAGGATTTAGGCTCGCTATAAGCTGCCTTCAATAGCAGGGGGTTGCAAACTGCTGAAGCATGCGGACCCCCGATAACTGAACCTTGTCCATCTCAATGATGGTAAGAAGAAGAACGATTACCCCTAAACCCCAACTTCTAGTAGACCCTAAACCCAATGATTACAAAAAGAGGGATCCCACGATTCTGCCTTCAGACAAGCGGGGTCGTTAATCCGGGTTTACATCCATTAGGCTTAGATTTGTTTCACGACAGTGCGAAAACGCACAGCTAAAAAGGTGGCTTTAAGCGGTATACTACATAGGGTTCGATTGCTGTAGACTATAGGATAGACGAGCAGGGCTGGTTTAGGGGACTTTAAGAGTTCAGGCTTTATTTGGGGCTTGTGCCGATGCAAACAATTACGGATTTGGCTTCACCGGCCACACATTTCATTGGTCTTACAAGTCCCCAGAGACTCCAATACCCCTTAATTAAGGAGTATACCTTAAATTTTAGTAGGGTCCCTAATATGATTTAAGGAATATTCCTTAATTAAGGGGTATTGGGCTCTCTGGGCAAGTCCCTGGGTGCTATTTCGCGCCTGAGCGACATGGTCACCAGGTGGTCCCAACAGCCCTTGACTCAGGAACATGCTTGATCGCATAGTACCCTAGAGTGCCAGGGTTTAGGGTTTAGGGTTGAGGGGTGCTTCTTTATGGCGACGGAGCGAACTGTAGTTCAAGCGTATTGTACCCTCCGGGAGCATTCGGAATCATTTTGTGCTGAAGCAGCGCGCGCCAGACATTCAGCCAGTCTACTGTAGGAACCTGATTAGAAACCTTGGGCCAAAAACACACCCAAAATAGTAGGATTCATATAAGGGGGCCCAATAAAGGCCCAAGGTTTCCTAATCAGCTTCCTACAATACTCAGGCGTGGAGTGTAGGGTTTTTGGGGGTTTAGGGTTCAGTGTAACCCTAAAACCCTGCTAAGCCCTAAACCCTAAACCCTAAACCCTAAACCCTAAACCCTAAACCCTAAACCCTAAACCCTAAAACCCTACTAAGCCCTTGGCCCTTGGGGTTTCTCACACCCTATTCTCAAATCCCTCATCCCTTCTGGGTTCCTTTGAAGAACTTCCTTATTGGAGGTAGGTATCTTTAAGAGTTCGTGTTAAGGTCTTCTTGAAGGGATCTAGACTGGCAAGGTCATGGGCAACTAAAAGTGGGGAAACAGGCCCCCGAATATACTTTATAACTATAGCTATCCTACTTATCACCCTACACTACCCATGAACCTCCAGCTAACACCTTATGAACCCTTCTCCTGTATGGCTTCCAAATCAAACGCCCTACCTACTGGCTGGGACCGCGCACCTACACCCTGTACCTGCCAAGTCGCTTTAAGACCTGAACCCGAACCTGAACCCTAGGCGCAATGCCTCTGTATGGAGAAATGCAGGGATTCGAAGGGTTCTAGACAGTTTACAACATGCCTATAGGCCGTTTTGGGCCCTTTAAACGCAATGCGGCGAACCTTCTAAAAGCTAACCCTTGTCACACTCCAAAGCTCACAGTGTCGCTCTGAAGGTGGAAGGAAAGCCGGCCGTCCTGCAATGCCCAGAGCAGGTTCGGCTTTGGAATTCGTGTCGTTGTTTTCAGTTGTTTTCCAGAGTTGAGGGTTTTTTTAGGATCTAGGGATAAGGGGTAGGATGTCGAGTTCAGAATGTTAGTTCTATTCGTTCGCATTGCTGCAAACCGTCAACAGCAATGGTGGTTTCCATGGCCATCAGATCTACACGATTGCCACCTGTCATATCGTGCCATGGCTCCTCACAATTATCATTCGCTCCCAAATGTCCAAGCACGCAATAGATGAATGGAGATCATTGCTACGAGAATCATCGCTAGTTGACTATGCGTTTGATCTGCGATCCCCTCCGCAATGTACAACGCTTCGACAGCTAAGAGCACTAACACTCAGCCAAAGCCACCACTGCCTTGACAGTTGTTGTTTTCTGGGTTTTCGATGCTCTGACCCAAACATGCACCTACGGGCAGAAGAAAGACATCGAGCAAGGAACATATCTGAAGTTGTGAGGGCTCCTAATTGTCATGATTGCAAGATCTTGGGCTATCTGGAATAAAGTGCCTTAGATAACCAGAGAATAGTGCACCTAAATCCTAGCTCTAAGCCCCCAATGACCCTAAACCAAGAGCCTGGTCGTCATGGAGATGAACATGATCTACATACGAACACAAAGTCCTTACCTATAGGCTCTATGGTAGTTGCTTTTGGGGGTTACCTTATTATAAGGTCCTAAGCAAAAGACTGGCTAAAAAAGAGCTACAACGGAGTATCTTGCACCTGAATGGCTTACGCTTCTAATGACTAGGATACTCATGAACACTAGCAAGCCTAGTTCGGGCCGTAAACCCTAAACCCCTAAACTCTAGGTGCCCCAAACCCTGAACTATCACGCTCAGCTCGGGCCTTGAGCCCTCAACACAAAAGCCGAAAACCCTGGGGCGCACGGCTTAGGACCCAGAGCCTCAAGCAGAAACCAGGAGCCCTCAACCCAAATTCAATGTAGGGGCCTGAAGAATCAACATAGGGTTTGCTGAGAAATTATAGTATGATTACATCCTGTACCCCCCCCCCTTAGAACCATGTGTGACTATGGTATCAAAGAACCCTAGGGCCCTTAGGACGAGAAATGCTAGCCATGAAGGCCCCGGAACCCTATCCAAAACCGTCCACAGTGCTTTACAGATAAGTGGCAAGGGCCCGATCAGAGTCGCAAATGCAGCAATCCTGCAGGCAGTGCTTAGAAGTAGGCTCTTGCTTGAGAGGATCCCAATACTTCCAGGAGCCCTGTAAAGTTTCACCACAACCCTCAATCTACATAAACCCTAGCTCATACGAAAGCGCCTTAGTGGAGGAACTAAGTCCGTAGTAGAAGTACGTTCGCTCAGGAAAGAAAAAGAATACATAGATTAAATCCCCTGATAATCGACGACACCCCACCAAATATGTAAGGTCGTGCTACACATCCTGAGATGGACCACAAAGCAAAGCAATATCCACAAAAAGCTGGGCCGGTGTAGTGTATTTAAGGTACGTGAAATTTAACCACGACGCGCCGTACGGTGTACAGCAGTCCCACCCCGAAACCCCGAACCCTGTGAGCACTAGTTGGAGGTTCATGGGTGGTTACAAGTTTAGGGTTTAGGGTTTAGGGTTTAGGGTTTAGGGTTTAGGGTTTAGGGTTTAGGGTTTAGGGTTTAGGGTTTAGGGCGAAGTATAGGCCGGCTGATCTAAGCTACAACTATAGTTGTCCTTACGTTACAAGCGCTACTTATAACTACCCATGAACCTCCAAGTAAACTCCAACAGAAACCGAAACCCTATGGTGCCTGCACGGCATGACCCTCTGAACTCTGCAGCTTGAAAGAGCCCCAAACCACGTGCTTGTGGGTTTATTCAATAGAACATGAAACCCCAGAAACCCGACGCCACAACAGTAGTATGGAAACCTGAATACATAGAAGTATTACTCCTTAGGTCTGCCTATTACAATTAGACTGCAATATCAATGCCACATCTTTCGACAAAAAACTATTCTAAGTACTGAGGCCCTGTAGTAACCGTCATCCCGGAAGCAGTTTGGCGGACTCCGCTGGTCCCGAGGAGGTAGACCCCGCCGAGCCATTTGCGATGCCTTTGCACCGGAGCCAAGGGGGTTTAGGGCTTAGGGGGCAAGGTTAGGGTCTATAAGGTTCACCTAGAGTAGACAACGTACGTTTACCAAGGTACACGTACCAATTTTCAACGTCATATATCATATCTATTTCATGTATTGGATACTCTAGGTAGGTTTACTTATAACAAAGGCCCGGGGTTTGGGGTTTAGGGTTCAAGATTCCTGTTGGGCCGGCGTAAACAGCGGCTCATCCCTTTCTAACCTTGAACCCCAAAGTGTAAAAATACCCTCGGCGTAAGCCGTACCTCAACTAGCCTTGAAACCCAAAGTCAAAGCTGACCTAGGCTTTCAACCGTAAGCAACCTGTAGAGATGCAACTCCTGTGCCCGCATAACTTTAATACATCGCAAAGTACGGAGGCCTACCTATAGTCTCCATTGTAGTTGCTGTTTGCGGCTACATGATAGGACTATCTATTTAAAGTTGGCTAACCCAGCAAGAGGAACTACAATGGAGACTGTATGCAAGTCATAACTGAAAAAATATCCCGTTACTATAAAAATCCGTTGTCGCAGCCACGTTGACGGGCAGGCTCGGTCTGCCGATCCTGGAAGCATACCTTATACGACTGAAACCATAAGCCCTAAACCCTAAACTTCTCAAACCCCGCAAACCCTATAGCACCACCACCAGCACAACCACCAGCACCACCTCCTTCGCCAGCACCACCCCCGCGTCCACCAGCGCAAGCCCCGTAACCCCTAAACCCTAAACCCCTCAACCCTAAACCCCTAACCCCGAAACCCTAAACCCCCTAACCCGTAAACCCTAATTAAACCCGTATTGGAGAACGAAGCTCCGGATACTCTCAACGGTGCTCAACCGATGGGTGAAGGTGGTGAGATGTGTCTTATAGGGTTTAGGGTCTAGGGTGTAGGATTAGGGTTTGCAGTGGAATAGCGCGTGGGCGATAGTATGTTGCGACAAGGTAATATCCAGCGCATCGTACTATGGCGATGAGCTGCCAAAGCCCGTCTGTAGAAGGCTTTCTCTTTTTCTTCCTCCCAGGCCCCCGGCCACGGGTCCCTTTTTTGGGTCCTACCCAAGCGAAAGGTGCCCAGGGCTCAGGCTTGGGGCTTAGGGTATTGACTTTAACAAGACCAGGTTCCGGTACCGGGTGCGACGTGGGTGCTACAGTCCCATGGCTATGGAAAGGCGGGCTTCCGTACTGGTCGGCCTTTCGCGATCGGTTGCGAGGGGCTTAAGCGCCGCCCACCCTCAGTAGGTGGGCGGCCTATGCCTTGAGTTTAGGGTTGAGGGTTTAGGGTTTGCCAGAACTTTAAGGCCTAAACCGGCTTGAAGATGTCCACTGTTTGAAGACGAGGGCTTGACATAAAAGGGTCTTCGTAATTCGATCGGGGCGGATCCCAAATATCAAACTGGTCACACCAAGAAAAGGAACTACAGTTTGAGACTATGGGATTGGGTCCTTAATGATATCATACTATAGATACAATAATAAACGAACCGTTAATAATAGCATTGGTAATTTGTTAAGGCCTCTATACTAAACCCTTATAATCCCTTATAGTCATCCATAAAGGACCCCTTTAGGGAACTCTATTCTAAGTAAGGGCACCGTACTACGCGCCTGGGTTCGAGGGAGAGAGGCGTTGAGCGGCACCGAACGTTCAGGGCTTACGGGTTAGTGGTTTGGGGGTTAAGGTGTGTAGGCTTTAGGGGGTTTACGGTTAAGGGGGTTTAGTGTTCAGGGCAGACTGTGCGTCCCGGACAAACCAACTCGGCTCCCCAAATCTCAAGGGTCTAAAGGACTCAATAGTTAGATACTCGGCTTTAGGATAGTAGCTATGTAGGTTAGGATTTTGGAGAGTATATGATTATTAGGTACTTGGAACCTTGGGGAAATAGGACTACTTTTGCCGACTGGTGCCTACTTTTTTTGTAGGGTCCTACCTGCAAGCTAGGCCCTGAAAACGACAAGCCTATTACATACGGTTGATGATATAAATCCTGCATTACCCATAATTAATAAGGAATATAGCATCATTTCCATAGCCTAGGCTCCTTGAGGTAATGCACGGTTTATACCATCAACAGTACCCAAAATAGGCTCTGGTAAGTCAAAACATAAGCAGAATGATCCCTTCCCGAAATCATTCAGGCAACGCAACGCGAACCAAAAAGTTGCATTGCAGACCCACCACCGACAACCCAACAGAACCACAAACCCGAAGCCCTAAACCCTAAACCCGGCCAACAACCACAAACCCTGAGCCCTGAATCCCAAAGCCTACAGCGCCTACACCTGTCCCGAAACCGTAAACCGCGAGACGCATCCCCTATACACCCTACCTTAACCCTGAAAGTCCCTACCTTTCTAGGGCTGCTTATTCTGATTTCCTTATACATAAGTCCTGAACAAGGTTGGTTAATCAGGGTTAAGGTATAATCTCGAATCCAAAGCCGCCCCTTCACCGATTCCGTTTTCGAGGCTTTCGGGCTTTGGGGATTTGGAGTGTAGGGTTTGGTGTTCAGAACTCTGCTCAATGTATTGATTCTACTCCTCTTAAGATGTAGGAAAAACCTGGTTGCGAGATAATTACCTATGCATTTAAAGAAATCATGGTCGAAGCAGGAGATATGCAAGAAAGCCCAAGGAGCCATACAGTTCAGAGCCACTAGGCACCCCAAACCCTATACAGCTCCGCGTATCGTAACAAACCCTGAACCCAAAATCCCCTGAACCCTAAAGCAAGCTGTGCTTCCGGCGCGTGGAGCACGTCATCCGAGTCAACGAAGAACGACACGTCTGGGAAGCCCTGTCTCTCAGAGTGCTAAGAACGCGCTTTACAAGGGTTCGACAACATGAACAAACATATAATCCTGATATAAGGCAGGTAAACCAACAAACATCTTTGCATATACAAATCTGAGTGTATACATACATATATGTATACATACATGTATGTATGTATGTAATCTGTGTATATATACCCTCTGCAGACGTCTGTGTAGGTATGATATATGCATGTAATATATGTACATATATGTTTTGCAGACGTCTGCGTAGGTGTGTTTTATGCATATGCATGTACATATACATGTACATGTACATACGTATTCATATACATATTCAGAAACATATACATGTGCATGTAACGATACATTAATAATACGGGTACGCATGCATAATATTACATATGCATAGACATCAACATGCACATCTAAAAAACATAGTAACAGTCAGATACAGCCAGGCAGACATCCACATAGACATAGACACAGACATAGACATATGGAGACATACAGACACATACATTTTTGTGTGTATTTATATATATACACACAGATGTGTAAATGTACTTTATTACATATTACAAAGGTCTCAGTAAGGGTTTTGACTAGAGTTTTCATCGGGGTTCTATAAGAGCTTTGTAGAAGTTTTATGAGGTAAGATGGGCCTGGTCGATACGAAATGTCCGTCAACTGACCCCCCAAGTCATGACACTGCCCAGCCCATACAAAAAGCTTGGCGAAACCCACAGTCCCAAAACATCAACCCCACCACATCCTTCTGACACCTGCTTCCAGCAACCGGAGGATGTCGACATGCGCTTTGCTAGATGTCCTCATAAAGACTCTGGGCCTGTCGATGCCTGACAGATCATTAGGCCTGCTTGCACCGACCCGCACCGGCAAGCCGACGATCTCGACATCATCGACAAACAACGCCCGGAGCAGTTCCGCCTTTCCTGCCTGCCACATCGCTGTTGGCACTTGCTACCAGCAGCAAGCGGACGATTTCAAAATGTCTTTCGGATTTCGGTGGGGCTGCTGGATGCCCTCATCAAAGCTGCGCAGCCGTTCTTGTCTGCCGTGTCCTTGTTGGCACCTGCTTCCAGTAGTAAGCGGACGATTTCAGGATGACAGTCTTCGGATGCCGTCATTAGTGCCGCGTCGCCGTCGATGCCCACCTGATCCAGCTTGGCAGCCTCCAGCAGCAAACGAGCGATTTAGACATGGCCTTTGCGGGAGGCCCTCATCAACGCTGTGCAGCCCTTGATGCCTGCCACATCCTTTGTGGCACCTGCTTCCAGCAGCAACCGCACGGTATCGACATTGCCTTCGCTAGATGCCCTTAATAAAGCTGTGCGTGCATCGATACCTGACAAATCATTAGGCTTGCTTGCACTGGCAAGCAGCAGCAAGCCGACGATCTCGACATCACCGGCATTCAACGCCCAGTGCAAAGCGGTTCGGCCTCTGCTGTCTACCACATCCGTGTTGGCACCTGCTTCCAGCAGCAAGCGGACGATTTCCAAATGTCTTATGCCAATCATCAAAACGCTGCGGCCATTGTTGTCTGCCACGTCTTTGCTGGCACGTGCTTCCAGCAGCAACCGGACGGTATCGACATTCCCTTCGCTAGATGCCCTTAATAAAGCTCTGCGTGCGTCGATGCCTGACAGATCATTAGGCTTGCTGGCGCCAGCAAGCAGCAGCAAGCCGACGATCTCGACATCACCGACAGTCAACGCCCAGTGCAAAGCGGTTCGGCCGTCGCCGTCTGCTGCATCCTTGTTGGCACCTGCTTCCAGCAGCAAGCGGACGATTTCAAAATGTCTTATGCTGGAGCCACTGGATGCGGTCATCAAAGCTGTGCGGCCGTTGTTGTCTGCCGCATCTGTGCTGGCACGTGCTTCCAGCAGCAACCGGACGATAGCGACATGCCCTTTGCTAGATGCCCTCATCAAAGCCGTGGGCCCGTCGATGCCTGACAGATCATTAGGCCTGCTTGCGCCGACCCGCACCAGCAAGCCGACGATCTCGACATCACCGACAATCAACGCCCAGTGCAAAGCGGTTCTGCCGTCGCTGTCTGCCGCATCCTTGTTGGCACCTGCTTCCAGCAGCAAGCGGACGATTTCAAAACGTCTTTCGGCCGAGCCCCTTATCAAAGCTGTGCGGCCATTGTTGTCTGCGATGTCCTTGTTGGCACCTGCTTCCAGCAGCAAGCGGACGATGTCGACATTCCCATTGCCAGATGCCCACATCAAAACTTTATGGCCTTCGTTGTCTGCGGCATCCTTGCTGGCACCTGCTTCCAACAGCAAGCGGACGATTTGGAGATGGCCTGCCTGGGATGCCCTCCTCAAAGCCGTGCAACCATTGAAGTCAGGCAAGTCTGGATCTTGAGGCAACCGCAGCATGGACTCGACTGTTGCGTCGGAGCCTCGCTCAGCAGCAGCTGCCAGGTCGTTCACCTGCGATTGGGAAACGTCAGCGAAGGGCAAACACACGAGATGCAGGTCCATTGGCGAATGCAGAGTGGCCGTCTCCTCCAGAATCTCACCGTGGAGGAGAAGCCTCTGTCTGAACCGTGGCGCCAAGCCGTGCAACTGACTCAAGCGCTTCTTCAAGCCGCCGATGTCGCCGAGTTCCCCCAAGTCTTCTGCAGGTATGCTGGCCACTGCTTCTCCGGAGAGCATCCTAACTTGCAACATCTTGCCAGAGCTCGAGACTGGTTGGTTATTTAATTAGGTACGGCGGCCCCACTCAGTAATAGTTGAGTAATTATTCATAATACAGTTATATTAGGACCTTAATATAGTGGCCCTATTATAGACTCTTACTGTATGGGGGCCGTACCCAAGTTATTAATCTACAGTTGCTAAGATGCAGTGTCTCGCCTTGAGCCAAAACGACAGTGCTAACATGTTCCGATGCGCTCTTGCCGTCTCAGACTGCCTTACGTAGGGGCCTCCATAGTTGGAATACGGGGTTTTGGGGGCCTGTTATACGATAATTAAAATAATGGGAACCCCCAAAATAGTGTAGGTAATTACTAAGGCTATTAAGGCCCCTACATTCATCGGGTGCAGGAAGGTTCGCAAAGGGTTTAGCACCTTCCGGATTTAGACTCCATGAAGGTTTTGAGTTGGGTACGGCCCCCACACAGTAATAGTTGAATAATATTCATAATATAGGCATATTAGGGCCTCAATAGTAGCCCTATTATAGACTCTTACTGCATGGGGGCAGTACCCAAGTTTTGAGTTTAGAGGCTCTGTCCGGTCTTCAGCACATTTATGATTTATGCAGGGCTTTGGGATGGAGTGTGAGGCTGAACGCTTGGCCAAAGTAATAAGGATCCCAAATCATTCATGCAAGTACTACGACACCGATGCCCTGAATCAGTAGAACCTTTCGATATCAACACCATCTTAAAACTCGAGTGGCCTGCTGGTTGCAGAAGGTGTGCGCCAGGATCACTGCTAAAGTAGAGCCGGTCCTGGAAATCTTGGCTCGGTTCTCTTTCCCCAATTCACCTGGTCCAATAGGGACTGAATAGTTGCAACCGGATTTGGGATCTATGGTTCGACTCAGGGACAATGCGAAATATTCGAAATCGTTCCGGCACTGATATTACACACTTTGGTGTTGTCACGTTCAGAGTGGAGACAGCTGGTCAGAGTCCCCGTTTCCCCATCATCTACATAGTCCGGATGTGACCGCGTCGTCCAGAAGGCGCCATTCATTGCAAACTCCAATACATTCGCAGCTCGAAATGCCTGAAACACAACAGGACGTTAGGGGAAGCATGTTGAGCGCGTCTCTGGGTCCTGCCACTGCACCCGGGCGGGGGGGGGGGGGGGGCATTGTGGTAAGGGTGTATGCAGAGTTGCTGCGGTGCCTGAGAAAGGCTCGAAACAAATTAGACAACATCCTTGTCCTTTTAGAAATAATAGACGGAGCCCTATACCTATATCCCTTAGTAGGAATTATTTAAGAAGGTCTACTAGCCAGTCTGTTTATTCTCTTTTGGGGGAACCATGAAAAAGGACAAGGCTGTTAGACAAGTCGTTGGGCTGGTGGGAGTACCCTGGTGGTCTTGTGGTTTCGCGGTGGTCTCCTCGTGGTCTCCTGGTGGTCTCCTGGTGGTCGTCCTGGTTGGTGGTTGTCCCGGAGGTCCTGGTAGTCGTGGTCGTGTTGGTCGTGCTCTGTCACGAATTGGCCCGAAGGTACGGGTTAGTTGCATGCTTGCAAGTATGAGGTCATAATGGGTGTTCATAGGGTCTTGGCTTTATGGCACATCTTGAACAGCAAGGTGCATGCAAAAGTCTTGCCCGCGGACTGAACATTTCAGCATGAGGGTTGCGTAAGCAATTACGAGCTCCACACAGATGCACGGATATTGGAATAGTGAATAGAGCCCCAAAACCCCCAACCCGGACAAACCCTCAACCCTGATTAAGCGAACCCTGAAAGGCATCCCAAAGCGCTAAAGCCCTGAAAAGCTCTGAAAACCATGTCAAAATCCTATGGCACCCCAAAACCTTAAACCCTGAAAACCCTAAACCGCTGAACCGCCCTAAACCCCTGAACGTCTGAACTTCAACCCCTGAACCCCCAACCCTAAACCCCTCATCCCCCATACCCGAAACGCGTAAGGGGTTACGGTTTAGGGTTTAGGGTTTGCAGCCTTATCTCTCGAAACGGGGGTCTTTTCGGGTTCGATGTTTTTTTTATGGTGTTTATAGTGTTTGAGTAGGTGCCGTAGTAATTACAAAGGCCCGATCGATGAGGATGGAGATACCGAAGGGTGCTGCAAGAGTTTTGGGGGTGTATTTCTGCGCCCTGGGGGGTGATTTTCTGGGCCTTTGAAAATGATGCGAATAAGGTTTAGGTGGAGTTTTATGGTATGGTTCTAAAACGGCTATCAGGAGATGAGACGCTATCAGGAGATGAGACTGTTGACAAGAGATAACGACCAGTGTCCAGCCCCCACCCTACAGACCCTCAACACGGCGTGCTAGTCAGGATCAACAGTTGAACATTTAGGTTCACGTTTTGATTAGTATCACTTCTTGCTCCGATTTCTTCTGTACGCGTGCCGTGTTAGGGATCTTGACCGAGAGCACACTCCCCAAATCCCAAGCCCTAAACCTCAAATGGCCAAACCCTCAACCCTAAATTGAGCCCTAACCGGGCCCTAACCCTAGACCCTAAAACCCTGACCGTATAAAGCCTGCCTAGAACCGAAAATCTCGCCCCGGCACCCCTCACCCGACGCCCGCCTGATCAAGAGGAAGTTCGAGTAGATGCCGAACAGGGTCGTATAGAAGACCTGCTCTATAAGGTGTAGGGTTCAGGGATTCGTGTTTAGGGATTAAGCTTAGGTTTAGGGCTTCAGGGGTTTAGGGTATATAGGGGGCAAAGTTTAGGGTTAAGGGTTCAAGGTTTAGGAATTGGGTTTAAAATCTTCAGGATTCAGGGTTTAGGATGGTGTAGAGGACATTAGTGGGGGGGTTGGAAGCTTCAGACCATTCGAGGGAACAGCTTCAAGACCATACTGTAAACATTCATTACTGTTTACTTAGGGTGTTCTGATAACGGAGGCTACAAAGCGGTTTCGGGTTCCAGGGTTTGGGATTTCATGCTCAAACTACACCTCTTCAGGAGTTCCACCTTGACTAACCGACTAGAACCAAAAAAACAATGAGAAAAAAACAAAAAACACACTTCAGACCTGAACCATCGCCACTCATCCCAAATCCAAACGAAAGGTTTTCTACATTTGGGCTTTGCCGGAATTCCACAAAGCACACTAGCCTAGAGAGCTGCCCAAGGCACGAGAATAGCACGCAATGGAGATGAGCATGGGACATGCATTAGGCGTTTTTATGGCAGTTTATCGAAAGCAGTGGTTCCCTATTTCGGTAGTCTTGTCAAGGGATTCTGCTACTTGGGATTAGGCCCCTCTATTTGAAGAAACCTCCAATGGTAGCTAAGTTGGCAGCAGCAAGGTGTATAGTTTATAGTGCAGGGATGCTTGATGCTGTATGAAGTTCAATTTCCAGGAAAGGAGGACAAGCGATATCTACTTCGGGGCTGAGTACCATAGCGCACAACAGGTTAACTTTTGAGTTGTATACGCCCCAAAAGGTTAAAGGTTTCCTGCTCAGCTACGTACTAAACCCTATTCTATACTAAACCCAAACCCTCAACCCCTAAACTCTAAACCCCTTAAGGCTTAAGGCTTAAGGCTAAAGGCTACCTACTCAGCTACTAAGTCTAACATGCACACGCCAGGTGTCTGGGAGTCTTGACGAAAACGAATCAATCTTGGGATTAGGACTCATTCTTCGCTGCCGTCTCAATAAAGGCCCTACGATCTAGCGTGAGGGTACCGTATGAAACTCCGATGCGGGCCAATTTCGCCCAGCATCCTGCCACTCTTTACAGGTTAGGTCCTGTGTTTAACGGGTTGCATGGCGCTTGCTTTTCGGTTTCGGTTCCGTTCCAGACGACTTAAAATTCCTTTAGTTCACAGCTGGACACAATTTCGAGGGGGCTGTCGCAAGGAAGCTCATGCTCATCATTGCAAAGTAATGTGTGTCTTGTACAGAAAGGTGGTGGGGTAGGTCCCACTGCGGCGTTGAATGATGTGAAGACTCCCAATGATGCTTTTCGGAAACTGCTCCGACTCATCAACACGATTCTGTTCTTCCGAGGCTAGGAAAACACACTTGTCGAAGATCCTTGCAGAACAAATAAACCAAAAAACAAAAACATAAAGAAGTAACCGGGAGCCTTAAAGACGACAGTATAGACAACTGGGAGCCATCGGTTCAACTCAGCCGATTATGGCCCTAAGCCTTGTCCTGAAACCAATGACCCCTAAACCCTTTACTTTAAACCTTACTGTAGCAGAAAAGACCTGGTTCCTTATTACAGTGAAAATACTGTATAAGAACCCACTGTTTAAGAACCTGAGCCCCTACCCAAGGCGGAACTCACCAGATTCAAGTTGCCTCAATATTAAGAACCTTAGGGTACCCTAGTTTTTCGGGTCAGGTTCTTAATTGTTGGGTGCTTTCCCTCACCAAGGAATTTTAGAATCGAAAACTAAATTTCCCAACCATCCACATCAAGAAACCCTCTGCCCGAACATGATGATTGTATGATGGCTGTAAATGACAGCATTCATGCTGCAGCGCAGCGGCTGTGCATGGGTTCAGGAGGTAAATGTTGCTGTTTCGATCCCCAGGGGTGCCAGAAGCTGAAAATTTAGAATTGAAATCTAAGTTTCCCAACCCTCCTGGAAACCCCCAGACCCTGAGCGCGGTGCTTCCCCGCAGTAGCAGTAGTCGCGGTAGTAGTAGTACTACTTAGTACTTTTTCTTTTACGACTGCTACGACTACGACTATACTGCTCCTCCCTCCAATTAGGGTTTAGGGGATAGGGGTGAGGGTAGGCTGATCTAGCTGTGGCATTCTGGGGCTCAAGGATTGGAGTTTGAGGGCTCAGGCTTCTGTTTTGGATTTAGAGTTCAAGGTTTGGGAGTCCCAAAAGCTTAGACTCAAAGCGCAAACCCCTGAAGCATCGCCCCAAACCGCTTGCAGCCGAGACTTTTCTGACTTCAGCAAGCCTTGCGTCCTTGCGCCGTGCCGGATGCTCGAGGATCAAGCCGGCTTTAAGTTGGCCAGTGGATACCGCTTTCGGGACCCATTGCCTAAAAGGACAATGCCAACATCGCCCTGAACATCATCCAAAATTCCGGAGGTGCAGGTAACAAGATCTTCCAACACAGCATTCGAGCTCCACGTGATGGGCAGCCCTAGCCACGGGTGCACGAAGGTGCTCGGTGCTGCCTTTGCTTTCGGCACTTGCTTAGGCTTAGCCTTGCCAGTACCTTTGGAAAAGCTTGCCTTCGGCTTCGAGAAAAGGTCTTGGGCTGAGCCTTCGGCACGCTCTTGGCCTTGCCTTTCGCGGCCGCCTTCGGGGCTGGCGCACTGCCGGATGCGTTCACAGAGTGTACAGAAGAACTGCTGCTTTCACTGCTGCTGCTGCTGCTGCGGTTCTGCATAGGCCCTACTCTTGGAGGTCCTTGTTTCAATCCCCGGGGGTGTTATGCCGCTGCCCGCAGCTCGTATTCCACTGAAACAGAGACCCTTGCCACCAAACTGCGGAAATTTAGAATTGAAAACTAAATTTTCCAGACCCCCATGGCCCATCCACCCCCACGAAAATTTAGAATCCAAAAGTAAATTTTCTGGGGGTCTCTGGCCATGCCCTCTGCCCCGAGTCCTTTCGAGGAGCTGTGGAAATTTAGAATTGAAAACTAAATTTTCCAGACCCCCATGGCCCATCCACCCCCACGGAAATTTAGAATCCAAAAGTAAATTTTCTGGGGGGTCTCTGGCCATGCCCTCTGCCCCGAGTCCTTTCGACGAGCTGTGGAAATTCAGAATTGAAAACTAAATTTTCCAGACCCCCCATGGCCCATCCACCCCCACAAGGAAATTTAGAATCCAAAAGTAAATTTCCCGAGACCTCGGTCCGGATAAGAACGTGGTTAAGAACCTGAGCCTACCCTAGCTGCTCGAATGGCAAAATCACATGTAATGGAAATTAAGAACCTTAGGGTACCCTACTCTCGCCGAACGGGGTTCTTATACAGGGTTTTCACTGTATGGTTTTTAGATATAGTTCCTTAAAGATAGGTAGGTCTTAGTCTTGTCGGCCACAGGTAAACCAAGAACCCTGAACCCTTCCGCGCCTGAAAGAGTACCTGCCAAAAGGGAGAAATCTCGCGGTGCTAAAACCCACAGGGTGGGCCGGACCCTGGGTGGACCCTTTCAAGGAACCCCTTACTTACAGAAGCCCCCTCATAGGAACCCCCTTCAAGCAACTCCCTGAAATGAACCCCGTCAAAGGAACCCCTTTGAGGGTTTGTATCAAAGGGTTGTTGAAGCATTCTGCTTAAAGGCTTCCTTTCCTTCAGCTGTGAGGCGCCTAGCAGGGCACTAGCAAAGTTTGGGGGTTCATAGAGTTTGGCTGCAGGAGCTGCTTCTATCCAGAACTGTCCTGAGTATGATCTAAGGCAATATAGGGGCCTTAATAATAACCTGTACTAGTTTGGGGCGCTGCCTATTATGATTATTATTGTATTATATGCCCCAAAACCCTCTTCTAATTATTAAGGCTTTGGGGTCTCCGGCTTCGAGGGAAGCAGGGTTTGGAATTTCTAAGTTTGCCTCCGGGAGAAGGATTCGGGCTTTACAAAAGAGTAGAAATGCTGGGGTTCAGAGCTTAAGGTTGAAATTCCAAGATGTTGGACGACTTTCAGCTTTAACGGCGGTCCTTACCCAGAGGGTCCATATACACTACCATTATGGCATTAGGTGCTAGAAGACCATCCCTGTTATGGTTTTGGTGGAATGGTACTGTATATGGACCCTCTGGGTTAGTAATCAGAGAACGGGGCTTTCAAGCATGTTGTACTGTAAGAGCGTTGAGGAACCCAAGAAATACAGGCCCCGCTGGCAGTGCCAAACGGTGGCTCCAACTCCTACTGCTTCGAGGGTTAGTCCGGGGTTAATCTAGACAACTAAGCGGCTAAGCGGTCATGACCGCCTAAGCTATGGTGCATGAGCCCAGACCTCCCAAAATCCCTTAATTAAGGAATATACCTCAAGCCATAGTAGGATGCCTAATGTGACTTAAGGTATATTCCTTAATTAAGGGATTTTGGAAGGTCTGGGAGTGTTCGATCCTGTAACCAAGGGCACTTGACCTGCTAAGATTTCGGGCCACTGATGAGCGGCTCCGCCTGCTAATATAGGGACCTGAAGAACTACACGATAGAGTTTCAAAAATCCAGTACAGTAAGCTTCTATACTCTACTCCCCTTAGAACCACAATAAAAACACTATTTTTAATATCATCCTGGGTTATATATGCATAAAAACCAAAAAAAACATTCCTATATAAGCAGACTATAGAATAACGGTGGATGGACAAAATCCTGCTTTATATGGTATGGTACCATAATTCCCATACTTTAGGTATATAGGGCCATGCAGGATTTTTTCTATCAACAGAAGTACCGCCAAGGCCCAAACATCCGGGGACATGTTCTCGCAGATCGGGGGTTCAAGGTGTTGGGTCTGGGATACTTGGCCCCTGTACTTGGACCCAGCCGCAAAGGTTCGATGATCGAACTCCACACAGGATCAAGAAGGGTTTAGGACACTTCAAGGGGCCCCTACGGTATCACAACTGATGTCTGATGGCACCAAAACTTACGCCTCTGAGCTAGATACTCCACAACACCTGAACCCTATAAACCCTGACCCCCCAAACCCTAAACCCTAGCCTGCACCTTGAGCCACCTTGAGACGCCTGTATTGAATTCAAAGACGTGCCTGAAGCAGAGCTTGCTTCTTGCTTCGAGTCCTGCACCGGAACGGTTGATGATATTAATCCCAGGGTTCCTTTAAAGGGATCTATATGGGTACCTTTAAGGGGTTCCTTTAAGGGATCTGTAGGGTTTCAGGGTTCAGGGTTTAGGGTGATGATCTAAATCCTGCATGACCTTAAGGACCCTAAACTATGGGAATTATTGTATATTCCTTATTATGGGTCATGCAGGTTTTATATCATCAACCGAAGCTCCCTAAACCCTGAAACCTTAGCTACTTCAGTTCTACACCCTTCCCCTAGTCTGGGTCCCGGTCAAGGGGTTTAATCTAATTTACCATAAGAAGGAAGCCATATTATTTACTACAGACCCTTATCAAAATGCTAGTATGGTAACTTAAACTAAATTCTGTAAGAAGAACCCAGTAGTAACCTTGGGACATCTGAACTTTTCCAAGGCCCCCGAAACCTAACTCCTAGCCCGGCAAAGCCCTGATGTGGGTGGTTGTTACAATTATGGTCCATTTTTGGGTACCCTAAATACTAGGTGACGTATTATAATAGGGACCTAAAAAGGGACCATAATTGCGACAACCACCCATGTGGGACCTTAATACTAAGAAGCGGGCTTTCGCAGAGACTATACCAATTTTGAGTAGGGGCTAGAACGGGATATCATTGCCAAGTATCCGGCCCTATACTAGAACTGTATGCCCCCATGCTTCATACACGGGAACCGAACACTATTGTTACTGCTTCTCCGAGCTTGTAGGTTATCCAACCTCTCTGTTCTTGACTCGGGGACCTGTAATTAAACAGGGCACTCCCCCCCCCCCCCCCCCCCCCCCCCCCTCGCACCCTCAGGAGCTTGAGCTTCAAGCTCTATAAACCCTCAAGCCTGAACCGTACAAGGTAATAAAGGGGCCTTAATAATCAGAAAAGCGTTTTGGGGCCCATTATACTGTAATATAACAAGGAACCCCCAAAATAGTAGAGGTAATTATTTAGGCGCCTATAGTAGAACACTAAACCCTGAACCGCACAATGTGGAACCCTAAACTCTTGTTATTCCTGGACCCTGAATCCTGCAAAGTCCGAACTTCCAAAAGGATGCAAGTCCCTGAGGCCTTGGTCAAACGCCCAAGCGCCTTCCAAACAACAAGCCACCTTACACAGAGTCGTGGTAGACCACTTGATAGCTTTACGACTGCTAGGTTTTACGGCTTTGGTGGCTTAGGCTTTGATTAGGGTTTAGGGCTTACCTCTGCAGAACCCCCGTAACATCCCGCACAAAACCCGGACAGAACCCTTTCTCTTCGCTCCTACGCACGTGCTCCACGAAGTGGTGGGTGTGCGACAGTGCCTTGGAGCGCGGCTGTCCCTAAACTCCGAATGGAGGGGCCTTCTTTGTTGGAATAGGGTTTGTGGGTCAAGCTTACCTCTCATCATGATAGCGAGGAACTCCATTATGCCCAAGAAATGCATGCTGGTCTCGATCACGCATGCTTATAACAAAATGAACATTCAATTCATGTGTTCGTTGACTTGCATTCTGCTTTAGTTAAGTTAAGCACAACGTTCACTGCACCTGAAGATACCATGTTCAGAAGAAAGAACGAAGCGTGAGAAAAGAAGGTAAACCTAGGTGAGACAACAAAACAACTATGAACTAGGTAACTAGGTCTTGGGGGGCTCAGTTCCAGTATAGCTGAACCATGCCTTCATTTCATTGCACTCACTACGTTATGTTCAACTAGATTTAACTAACTTCTTGGCCTCGCTTCGCTCCTGCTTTGTTCCATCCATGCTTCTACTTCGTGCCATGGTACTGAAAGATAATTAATCACACGTTTGTCTCTGGGAGTTAATGTCACAGTGGTTTGCGTGGCGTACTGTCCACAAGCAACGGCAGCAAAAGTCAAGGCGTTGCTATCCTTTGGGTTTTTCCTGGTGTGTTGAGTTGAACAAAAACCAGCGCAACAAAGAGAACCGTGTGTCCTCTCTCTGTTTTGTAAACTCACCCACCAGTCATGAACAGAGCCCGTTGACAAGAAAATTAAAGCAGACGAATCACGTGCATGCATTGTTTTGATGAATTAAACCCGTGCGCCCTTTACTCTTTGACGACATTCGTTCCCTTCATTCTCCCATCCTGGCTGTTACTTTGACGACTTAACAAGGAGCCAACATGTCTTCCTTCCTGTAGTTATGTTTCACTCTCGCTCAAATTTCGTTCGGCCCTTGCATGCATTTCACTTGTAAACAGACCGAGAAGAAAAACATCGTGTATCCTGGAACTTGAAATATTTGTTCTAGCTCCTCTCCTGGGGGTAAAACCCGTGTAAGCCTTTCCAGAACCCAAAACTCACTGAAGACCCTTCAAACCTCGGCATAGTACACTTAGAAGACCCTTATACAACCAATCCGGTCTGTCTAGTCTCTAGCAGGGAGGCTCAACGAAGGAGTGGAGAACCCTTATGAAAATTTTAAAAAATTCTTACCACAAAGCCCTACAGACGCCCACAGGCCCTAAACCTGAAACCCCATATACAAGGCTGATTCATGTTCTCCCGGTTCTTTTACACAAGCTTGCAATGGAGTCGTCTAGGTTGTTTAGGATTTTGGCTAATGTCTACAAGGTGTAGGGTGTTGTGGGGATCGGGCTTCCTGGGTAGAGGACCGAACCCGTAGCGGCTACAGGCCTTAACGCTAAACTCTGCTCGAAGCCATAAACACCCAAAGCCCTAAAGTTAAACTTCAAAAGCAGGTCCGATAATAAGAAACTGCGAAACAGAAGGACAAGTACATTTCAGGGTCCGCCTGGTGCCTAAACCCTAAACCTTAAACCCTAAACCTCATAAACCTTAAACCTTAAAAACCTAAAACCCTAAGCCTAAACGCCAAACCCTACACCCCCAAAGCCTACCTTAACCCGGAATAACCTACCTTTTTCAGGACCTATATAAGGAGATCATAATAAGGAACCCTAAAAAGGTAGGTTCTGCAGGGTTAAGGTAAACCCTTAAACCACCGAAGGGCCCCTGAGGCGCTTGCGAAGCAGAGTGGGCTGCAAAGAATGATCATCAGCTGGGGCAGGGAGGCGCCAACCTGGAAGATGTACCACGGGGGTTCAGGGTTTTAGGGCTTAGGATTCTAGGGTTTTAGGGTTTTAGGGTTCCTTTAAAGGGATCTATAAGGGTTCCGAAAAGGGGTTCCTAAGGGTTTTGGGCTTAGGGTTTAGGGTTTAGGGGTTTAGGATTATGCTAGGTTTATAGCATCAACCGTGTTTTAGGCCACAATAATTAGAATAGGATTCCCTTGATGAACCCTTTCAAGGGGTTCTCGAAGGTTCTGAGAAGTTTAAGGTGTTAAGTAAAATCAATGCGGTTTGGGGACAGCATACTATAGTGACAAGGGGACTGTAAGGACACATGATTACAAACGATTGTGACTCTTACTTGGAGGCTCATGGGTAGTTATAAGTGGGATTATAAGTCCCCTAATATGGGTTACAACTATAGCTCTCCTACTTAGGACCCTACTTATAATTACCCATGAACCTCCAAGTCTAGTATGCAAGGAGCGGGTCTTCACAAATTCCCTCATGTTCGCCACCTTCTTATAGAAGAACTGACTTGTGCCAAAGGGACCACAAGCGAGGTTGGCCACGACAGTCAGAGAAAGGACGACTTTCCACGCTCCGCAGGCCGTCTTTTTGAAAGCGGTCTTGTAACCGTTCCAGGATCTATGAAAAACATCCCATTGGGCATGCACCATGATAGCCTCCGAACTGTATTGAGGGAAGTTCAAGGCAGCTGTGTTCACGGGCCCTTGGTCGCTCATGCTGACGAGCAGAGGGACCAGAGACAAGTCCAAACCTTCAGGGATCTGCAGAGTTGCTTTTCTACTATTTGCTTAAGAACCCCCAAAAGAATAAAAAATATATTCCTTATAGGGATAATATAGGGATTATAATTTGTTTATTTTTTGGGGGGTTCTTAAGCAAATAGTAGTTTTTCGGTCTTTGCATTCCAGACCCCCCCAACGGCCCTGCTCATCTGCGACCCCTGAGCCCCCGTTCTTGCTCAGGGTTTGGGGTGCCCAGACCTTCCAAAATCCCTTAATTAAGGAATATACCTTAAATTATAATAGAGTCCCTAATATGATTTAAGGTATATTCCTTAATTAAGGGGTTTTGGAGGGTCTGGGTGTGTTGTGGGTTGGTCTTTAGGGCCTTACGTTCCTATTCCTACATTCAGGATCCCTGGAACAAACTTAGGAGCCATGATTGAAGCAATTTGGAGAGACGGAACGTAAATGGAATTAGAAGGGTTTTGGTGGGGCTTCGTAGGGCCCGAAGCGTCCAGTACTGCGGCCTACTGGGCATTGCTGCTGCTTGCTACTGTTTAACCTACTTGTCGGGTATCCTGAAAAACTAAAGGTTAACCTTTTTGGGTATATAGGAATTACACACAAATAGGGGCTACACTACCCAAAAAAGTTTAAACGTTACTTACTCGACTACTAGGTCAACATGGCTGCTGCGTGTAGCTGCTGCTTCTAGCTACCGTTTCTTGCCCACAAATGCAGCATACAACACTTGCTGGTGTGGCTTACGGCTACACTACGGCCCACCCCCTCCCACTTGCAGCACGGGATGGCTGGATACTTGGGTCCAGGATTGAAGTTTCAACTCAAAACGGAAACCCTAACCCCTAAACTGTTTTGGGTTTTGCGCCTCCGTTCGTGTTTGAAATCTTTCGTAAGTCGCTGGCCCAGAGACGAATGAGGCAGGCGCGGAAGACGAACTCCTGAGAGAAAGCCACCCACTCAACACACCGAGCCGTAAACCGCCACAACCGCCCGCAACTCGAACTTTTCAACTCGACTGAAGCCCCATCAAGGTTGCAGTCCTAAAGGACAGTACGGGCCCTTGTCGCGTGTTAAACGGTTCTACCTTCTATCCAACTCCAAAACAAAGCTTCGATGATGCGATCCTAACGGTCAGAAGTGGCATTTAAAAAAAGCCTGAGCCATTTGGGTTCCTTCCTATGTTGTTCATACTACAGTGTATCCAGCGTACCCCACAACCCAAACTCAAAGCATCAAGCCTGAACCGTCGTTGGACTGATGTCCTGTTCCTCTTAGACTCTGCACGCCAGAGCGTGCGGATTCAAGGGAAGACTCTACCCGCTGAGCAAAATTATAAAGGCCTGAAGCATCAGGAAAGACGGTCCGACTGCAGCCCTTGAAGATTATCCGTCTTCGCGTGGGCAAAGCCGATTCTTACCGGTCAGGCCACTACTGTAGCCGTTGTTGAGGGGACCTCGGGTACCAACCTCTCAACTTGGCGAATGAGCATAGGGTTTAGGGTATAGTGTAGGGTTTAGGGTTCAGGGCTATGCACCCTTGCGGCTTATAAGGGCGCTACGAGCATGAATCAGTTGCACCTAACTTTGCGAAATGCTTGTGGCAATGCCCCTACAGCGAAACCGATACTGTAGCAGGTGCATCGATCTGATTGTTGAAATACTAGGGCCCAAACAAAGCACACAAGCAGAAACAAGGATAGGGATATCCCACACACATACATCCCCTTATCATGACGCCGAATAAGTAGGTAGGGATATCCCCATAAAATGCTTATGCTTATGTGCTTTTTGGGGTCCCGAAAATATACCTCGCAGCACAACTGTGCCCAAAAGCAAAGCACCCTGTGGTCTGAACTTCCACACCACGGCAGAACCCCTCCCCGGATGAGCCATTAAAGGAACCCTAAACTAAACCCTAAACCCTAAACCCCTAACTAACCCCTAACTAACCCCTAACTAACCCCTAAACCCCTAAACCCTAAACCCTAAACCCTAAACCTTCATAGGGACCCTTCTAGACCCGATCTCTTGTAGGCTGTGTGTTCCTAAACCCTGCAAGGGTCCCTAAACCCTGAACCCTCAGCGAAACCCTTATACCCGAAGGCCCCAAAGTAGTTCCTTTTCGGGGTTCATATGTAGAATCCTACAAGATAATCCCAAAGGGGAACGATACCCAGTAACCTAAGACTAAAAAGGCCTCTCTTTTTGGTATTGGGTAACTTTATAAGGAACCTAGGACTACAAAAAGGGAATAAGGGTACTACTGGGCATCCTAGACTACTATCGGGCCTATGGGTCGACCCCTCTTCGCCGATCCCGATGGATCGTCTCTGGGGTCCTCCGTGATGGGGGCGAGGATCAGGTTGCGAGTGATCACCCAAAAGCCTCGTAACGTTGCAAAGGCTTTGGGGTTTAGGGCTAGGGTTTAGGGTCGTGTGGCATTTGAAGAGAGAAGGGCCCCGGCCTAGGGTTTAGGGTCGTTTGGCATTTGAAGATTAAAACAAGAAAGCAGGGCGTATCAGACACTGCTCGAAACGGCTTATGGCACAGGATCCTTGCAACTTCGAGCCAGGTAGCGGCATTGGCCTGCTGCTTAGGCCCTCAACCCTAAGCTCCGGATTGTTTGCCTTTGTGCTTGACTCTAGAGGGTGACGAACCTTGGGGCTCTAAATAGGCCAAAGTAGATACGATTTATAGACTTTAGAGTCCAAAGTAGGGGCTAGTTTTATACTTGGAGCCATGGGGCAAAGAGCGAGGGTTTTCGATGCACCCTCAATGGGCGTTTCGTGACCATCATTTGACAACTTGGACTCTTCAAGGACTTACCCATCCACATCCTACTGTTGCATCTTTGCCTTCTCCTGAGAATACAGCATGTAGCATCGGACACGAAAGCATTTCTGCAAAAACAGGACAGGCTCCTACCGAATGCGGCGCAGTGAAACTCAACCTGCTTTCGTGCTACGGAGGACAAGCATCGCAAAACCTTTGGGCCACAAGGTTCATGCTATCACAATAACACAGTGTAGACCTAGACCGCAAAACTCAGCCTCAAAACAACGAAACTGCCGCGCGGCTACTACAGCACCCGGCCTCCTCGCGTAGTAAGAAAAGGCTGATATCCTGCGAATCAAGCAGGACACGTCCGCTGTGTCTATCTAGAAAGAGTGTGTTTCTTTTGCACACGTTAGGAAGTGCTGTCGGAATTCTGTGAGCTTCAACGTAGAAGTGCATACACATGCATGCGTATAATTACATAGACATACATACACATACATGTACATAGATACACACAGACACATATAAACATACATATACATACATACACATACATATACACATTATGGTGCATGTGTACATGCATAGAATTGTGCGTGTAGGGAAAGAAAAAGCACGAAATACACAAATAAAGACAGAAAGACTGACAGACAGAACGGCACAAAGAAATAACGCGTGGAATAAATAAAACTGACATATAAACAAACAAGGAGACAGACAGACAAAGAGATAGATGCCTCAACAAACAACTGAATAAAGACAAAACAAACTATATGCGAGTTATGTTATGTGTTCATGTATATATACATATATCATGTATACGTGTGTTCTCGGTTGTCTTCATGCAGAGTCATGTCGATATAGTGCTGTGGCTGCTGTCGTTGGCGATAGAGTCACCTCTCGCGGTTTAAGGGTAATACAGGGCCTGAGTAGCTCCCCATAGTATTCCTCAGGGCTAGAGTAGGCCCTAGAACCTTAATCAAACTATGAAGGCCTCCAGAAAACTATACCCATGGAAAGCCAACCTCCGACCTCCAAAAGTTCAAATCCGAGAAAGACCAGCGACACCAAGTGCTCAAGCAAAGTGCAAGCTTCAAAAACCATGCACCTTTTACAACATCATTCTTGGTTGACAGTTTTGGGGGTCCCCGTGCACGACCTGAACAGTGCAGGGCTTTATGGAGGTCCAGGCTAAACTAAAGCTTAGGGTTTAGAATCTGTGGAGATAGAGACAGAAAGAGAGCTCGTGAAGCCTTCCAGACGTCTCAGATCCGGTTGTTTCTGTTGAACTCTATATGATATGAGGTGGTGGTTGGTGTTTTGGTCAGTGTTGCCTTGGTGTCTACATGTCACCCTGCAATGACCAGCTTGAGTATCTACCATGCCACAAAGACCATCAACCTACGACCAGATTAACCTTCCTCGACTTCTAAACAATTAACGGCTGACGACCCTGGCGGGGACTTGGTGGACGGACGACTTTGGCGGGGACGGCGCGCGACCCTGGCGGGGATGGCGGGCAACCCTGGCGCGGACGGCGGACGACTCTGCTGTGACAGCAAAAGGGCAGACGACTCTGGAGGGACGGCGGACGACCCTGGCGGGGACGGCGGGCGACCCTGGCGGGGACGGCGGACGACTCTGGCGGGGACTTGGCGAGTCTGACAGGGACTGAAAAAGCCAAAAACAGCTTGGCAGACGACTCTGGAGGGGATGGCGCTTCAAACCTGAAAACCCCACTGAAGAAGATGAAGAAAAGTTGGGAAGGCGTCGAGGCAGCGTAGCACATGTAACCCAAACCTAGACCCCGAATTATCCTTAATCCAAAACCCCTTCACAGCCTGCCTCGCAGGTAGCTGAAGCCGTGCTGAACCTCGCTAAACGATTTGTATGGCCGTGGCATGTTGGTCGACAACAGCCTCACAGCTAAGCTCGAACTTCCTGCTGCGGCTTGTGACTGGTTTTCGGCTTCATAAAGCTTACCTGGACCCCAAAAGTATGTCAAATCATAGCCGTTTATAGGTTTTGGGCCATTATTTTACCTACTTTGGGGGGTCTAGGTAGGGCTTAGGGCTTATCGGGTTTAAGGTTCATGGGTTCTTTGTCTGAAAAAGTTTAGGGTTCAGAGTTGCGTAAAGCCTTGAAGTCAAACCACAAGCCCTTGTAGGTAGAAAGCACACTAGCAACAAGGTGTCAAGCACCACTGATTCCCGCGAGTCCAAGCCAATAATCAGAAAAGGCTGTATTCTAGTACAGTGAAACTCTTTAGGGTTCGGAGGGTAAAGTTCGGCATAATGCTCAAGGGACTGATGGTAAGGGGACTATACTAAATAAAGTATCACACGTTTTCTAAAGGCCCAAGACTTTAGTTAACCTCCGAAGCCTATCCCTGTAAATCCTAAACTTTCAACCACAACCCCCTAAACCCGTTTAGGGCGGTTGAGGGCTTGGGACGCTTTAAATTGCGGGTTTGGGCTCTAGGGTTTAGAGCGACGCTTCTGCTAATCAGGTTGAAGATTACAACCTTTGAAACCCAAAACCCAAAACAGTCTACAGAGCTCCCCGACGAGCGGGCCGATGAAAAGCGTAGCCGTCAAGGAGACGCAGTTCACGCAAGCCTAAGTACTACAGGGGGGCTAAAAACGTTACGAAGGTCTCATCGCACGGCCGGGAAGCCTCAGGAAAGCGATTTAGTTCTTGAGGCTTCATTAATTTTTAGTGTTCTTGTGTTGGCTAACTTGATGCTATTTCAAACGGTCTGCCTGAAAGCTGCGTATCTCTATACATACATATACACATGTACATATACATATATATATATATATAGATGCATGTACACATGTATACTAAGGTCTTTCGCGTGGCCTTATACTTCACATGTGGGACCTCCAAAGTTGAAAAGGAGTACCAAGTGTACGTACTTTGCATGTCACGCCGCGTCGCTTCAAGTTCATGACTCTCGTATGCTGCACCGACCCTACAGCTACAGCAACTACCTCGGCCTCTGCAAACCACCTTCCCGAACTAATCAGGACCATGCTTACATGCCAATCGGGCTGATTGGCAAAGGTCCGCAGAGTAACTATGGTAATTCTAGCCCAGCTGCAGGACGCTCTGAACCTTCGACTCTCAGTAGTTCCCTAAACCCTAAACCCCGTTTCTCCAAAATCAATGACGTTTGCGGCTTTCGGGCCAGGCCCACAGCTCCAAACCCAAAGCCTTAACCCCCGTCAACCCTAAACCCCAAACCCGAAAACCTAAACTCCAAAACCCTAAAACCCTGAAACCCGTAAACGCTGCAAGCCCTAGAAGCAAGGACTTCTTAGCCTCCAGCGCTTGCCATGAACTCGCTCCTGCGCACGGCATCTTCGGAGAGCTGTTGAGATGGTTGCTAAAGCTTTGCGTGGCTGGAACTTCCCAAGTGTCTGACAGGTCAACACATATCTGCCTCTCTCTCTTTCTGCCTTTCTCTCTTTGTCTCTTTCTCTCTTTTTCTCGCTCTCCGTCTCTCTCTGTCTCTCCCTCTCTCTCTCTATCTCTCTCTCTCTATCTCTCTCTCTCTCTCTCTCGTTATCCATACATGTCTGCGTATACATGCATGTAAGTGTGTCTATGCGTGTATATCAACATTGGTTTCCCAACAAAGCGTCTGCAGCCACATATCCTAGGAAATCGAAGGAGATGACCCGTCAAGCACTTGGCTGAATGTAATTAGCAGCCATTCGAGAGGATTAGAAATCGTTGCCTAGGGTTTAGGGTGTAGGGTTTAGGGTTTAGGGCTACCCTGGCCGTGAAGAGCTTTGGGAAACCACGGGCTCCAAAACCAAGATTTAAAGCTCAATCCCTACAGCCTAAACCCTCAAACTTGTATAAGTCCTAGGCCCTGAGACCCTAAGAGCCCTGACCCCTTAAGGAGCAATTGGCCTTGAGAACTCCGGTCAGGTGCGAGATGTTCGGAGTATCCTAAATACGTCTGGCAAGGGTATAGGGGTTTCGGGGTTTACGGGTCTAGGGTTAGCTGGGCTATCGTGGCCGGATATGCTGAAGCCCTCTAGGGTGCGGGCTTCCTCAATGAACCTCAAAGGGTAAGCAAGCAACCTGTACGATAGGGGCCTTAATGATCGGGAATAGGGTTTTGGGACCATTATGCTATACAATTATGATAATGAACCCCCCAAAATGGTATAGGTAATTAGTCTGCTACTGCTACTGCTGCTACTGCAACTGCTACTACTGCTACTACTGCTACTGCTGCTACTGCTGCTACTGCTACCGCTACTGCTGCTACTGCTACTGCTAAGCCCCTTAAAAAGGAACCCCCCAAGCTAGTATAGGTAACTATCAAGGCCCCCATCATCATAGTGCCCCTTTAAAAGGAACTCCCCCAACAAAGTACAGGTAACTTTTAAACTCTATCGCATGTCCCGCTCCTGAATCCCAGCAGCTCTGGGAAGGAAAGCCCGGGCCTCGGCGAGAACCGGGGCTTTAGCTTGGGGTGTAGTAGTTTAGGGTTTAGGGTTTTAGGAATTTAGGGTAGGGCTTAGGGTTTAGGAGTTTAGGGTGTAGGGTTTCGGGTTTAGTTTTGGGCCTCACGATCTGTAGATGTAGGACTCATGGGGCTTGCAGTTCTCAATGTCTATGTTGGGACCTTCCGAAAATAGAGGAGCCTAATATAATACCCTAAATAGTAGGATGAGTATTGTGAGGACCCCAAAATAAGGGACCCCGAATTTTCGAAAACTCCTATGTTGGGCTGAGTCTTCGGTCGTGGGGGCGTGCAGCTGCCCAGGAGCTAGAGTCTCTGTATAAGCCCAGAGAGACGAATATCCCGTACATAAGGAATACCTGTAGCCGAAAAGACCTACCTTTTTAGGCAACTATATATAGAGACCACAATAAGGAACCCTAAAAACGCAGGTCTTTTCGGCTACAGGTAGTGCCTAAATTATATAGGGCTTCATTTTATGATTTAAGCCATATTCCTTAGTTACGGGGTATTGGGCTCTCTGGGAGGATGCTACAGGCTCAGGACGTAGGGCCTATGCATGTAGTGCTCTGTCGGCTGCAAGCATTTATAGGGCTTGAGCAACAACCCTAAACCCTAAAACCCTAAGCGACGGCACGCAGATTTAAGATCAACAGCGTGCGGGGTTCATGGTTTAGGACTCGTATAAACTCCGAGGTGTTTTGGACGCGCAGCTTAAGGCCGTACTTGGAGGATCAGCGCTAAAGATTTGGGTTTCGGATTTAGCCTTCGTATAATATATTGGGGTTATAGGGCCAGGGTTTCTTAATCAGGTTCCTACATGAAAGCTGCAATTATCCTGATTATGCCCTCATTGGGTCCCTCGTTGACCTCCCATGGGCCCACTCGTCATCGGCGTTGCAGCCTCCGACGACTCCTCCGCACTCTCCATGGATATCTAAACCCTAAACCCTAAACATTAAACACTAAACCCTAAACCCTAAACCTTAAAACCCTAAACCCTAAAACCCTAAAACCCTAAAACCCTAAACCCTAAACCCTAAACCCTAAACAAGGTACAGATATATGATAGCTCTCGTGACCGGCAAACCCCAAACCCTACTTCGAGGTTCCATGGGTAGTTATAGGAAGGGCTTATAGGGGTCTTTTGAGGCATCTATAAGGGCTCTATAAGGGTTCTATAAAGGGAACTTCATGGGTAGTTATAATTATAAGTAGGGTTACAAGTAGGCCCACTATTTTTGTAACTGATAACCCATATTAGGGGACTTATAGCCCCACTTATATTAAAAAACACCAAGACCGAGTTTATCGGACTCAAAAAAGTAAGCTTTGGTAGTTCCCGGAAGGCGATGTTATAGAAGCCCCTTACAGGTAGGTAGTTCCTCTTCCATAGTACTCCCATAAGACCCTCTTTACCTTATAGGAGTGGCATGGGAGGCTTATGGGAAACTACCCACCTTATAACTACCCACCCGTAAATGTCTTAGATGTTACCAGCTAAACTTTTCCTTGGACCCTTTGGGTGACGATTCTTAACCGTAAACCCTAAGCTGGCCCCAAATCCTAAAAGCTAAAACTGAGCCCTAAACCGTAAGCCCTAAACCCTAATTAAACCCTAAACCCTAAACCCCTAAACCCCAAAACCCCCGGTGACGTTGAGGAGGCAGCTCCCCCGTCTCCACGCTTTGCGCAAGAAAACGTAGCAGAAGCGCCTCGGCAGCGCCGATTGTCTCAGGGCTCCCTTCGAGGCTTCGGGTTTAAGGGTTTAGGATTTAGAGGGCTCAGGGTTTAGTTAAGGTTCAAGGGTAGAAGGGTTTGCATTAGAAGGTTTCCTTAGAGATCCTCGGGGGTTCGATAGTTAACCCTAGCCCCCAAACCGTCCCAAACCCCGAACCCTACGGTTGATGATATAAATCCTGCATGACCCATAATAAGGAATATACCATAATTCCCATAGTTTAGGGTCCTTAAGGTCATGCAGGATTTATAGGATCAACCCTAGCTTAGGGGACTAGGGTTGAGGCTTTAGGGTCTTGGGTTGCAATCGGAAATTAAGCTTCGAGGGGCTTGGGCTATGAGGCTTCAAGGGGTAGGGCAGGGGGGTCGGGTTTAGAGCTTTAGGCGGTAGCTTCGGGTTTAGAGTTCAGGGTCTTGGGAGTTGTGGGCTTTGAGTTTGAGCTTGTAGTGTAAGCCCTCTACGATGTCGGGCTAGGGTGTGGGCTTCGCATTTGGGGTTTGCTCTGTTCAAGAAACCTCTTCAGCGACCCCCAGGTTTCCGCAAGCTTCGCGAGGAATTCGGGAGAGCGTTTGTCACAGCTTCGCTGAGCACTTTGCACTGCTCTCTGTTCGTATGCGAGAACTGAACACAAAAGAGGCCTGGCTGATTGGCCGCTGCTTTCCAACTCTTGCAGCCATCAGCGTAGTGGACTTTCTGCACGCCCAGTCTCTGCAAAATCTTGTTGTCCCCACCGATGGAAGCCCCATGCAGCCAAGATATCTCCGTCTGCATGTTTCGCAACCGTCTCCCTGAGAAACAACGCAGCGGACCAGACCTGACTAGCGCAGGGCGCGACTTCCATCACTTCAGTCCTCCAAATACTCTTGACAGCTCAAGGTGTTTAGGTTTGCTTGAAGTTTTAGGATTGAGGCATTAGGGCTTACTGTATAGGGTTTAGGAGTGACTACCGTCCTATGTATAGGGCCTTGCCCCCTTGACTATTTTATTTTCAGAAGAGTTATATGAAATGACATATGTGCAGGTTGGGTTTTAACAACGTGAATCAATTGCTGGCTTGGGATTCGGGATGTAAAAGGAAATGTGATTTAGTTCAGGCTTTGCAATGACAGTGCTTCGAAGGTGGTGGTGTTAAGGGTCTATGTTCTTAGGGCTGATTACGTATACGAAGTTTGTTATTGTGTTTTTGCAGGGTCTCTGCTAAGGTTGAGGTACGCCGAGTTCTGTTAGCTTCAGCATGTATAACTTACACGAGCGGTCCATCTTCCGCTACTTACCCAGACCTTCCAATATGCTTCAATTACCCTGCATAATTTTAGGATACCTACTTTGATGTATGGTATATTCTTTGGATGTTGGAAGGTGTGGGTTTCTGCTTGAAGCCACAGCTCGCATTCACCAGCAGGTTGTGAGCTTGCTTGCTGCTGCTCATGATAGCTACCGTGATGATGTGAGTGCTGCTGTTGATGATGGTGATGACGATCACGATGCTGACCATGGTGGTGATGACGCTAAGGAGGAGGCAGAGAAAAACGCTGAGGACTACGACGATAAATCCTGCCAGGCTCACTCAAATGATGCTGACATGAGATTTTTTCGAAAATGGTGGACCCTGATGTAGTACCCTCCATGTGGCATCCTTAATGTAAGGCCCCCACAATAAGGTACCCCCTAATTTTCGGAAACCCCCATGTGAGGAGTTCGGAGCCTCTGGATTCACTGCTTGGCAGACAAATTGCCTCAACTCCGCCAGGTCTAAAAGCTGTAGAAGGTTGAGCCGTAGCACAGTGGCCTTAGTAATTAGAATAGGGTTCCTTTAAAGGGGTTTGTAAGGGCTACTACAAGGGATCTATCGGGGTACTACAATTTGTAGGGGCCTTAACAATTAGAATAGGGTTTTGGGGCCCAGTATACGATAGTTACAATAAGGAATCCCCAAAATAGTATTGGTAAATATTTACGCCCAATGTAAGCCCCTAGATTAGCTGCATGTTCAAGTGCCGGGGCCCACGCCGAGCAAAGGCAACTGAAGAAGGCAGAAACGAATCTGCGTTGGATTGTTCCTGGCTGCGGGGGCTTTTGGGGGATAACTGGGATAACACTGTTGTTCTATTGTTGCTGCTTTTAAAACTCATGCTGCTACTATCGTTATACTACAGTTGCTGTTAATATTATGCTGGAAAGCCGATGTAGAGTACAGAGTATGAATTTATGGTCCAGGAAGAAGGCAGGCTGCTATATTGAACCCTCATGCACAAAACGACAGTCAAGGAACCAAACCCTCGTGGGCCTCAAAAGGTAGGATGAAGGTAGGTGGGATATTCCCAAATAAGAGTCCATACTATACTGAACTTAGAACACTGGCAAAAATTAAAATATTTGGCTATCTCTTAGGGATTATAATAACCAAAAATTCAAAATTTATTTCTAAGTACCCCTAAGCATATATAAGGGATCCTTAATCTCACCTACCTTCATCCCACCTTGTGAGGCCTCCGAAACCCTAGAGCACCAAACCCTCACCTGCGAGAAGCCCAAGCCCTGCACTCCAACGCCTGAACCCCCGGATACTGTACTTGGAGGGTCGGGGGACTTAGTAAGTAGTTATTTTATAGAGTCATAAATACCATAACCCCAATTAGGGTCCCTATTAAGGTACCTATAAGTCTATATAGTAGCTACTTGCTAAGTCCCCCGACCCTCCAAGTAGGGTTCAGGACTGTACGGAACCTCCTTTCCCCCTGGCCAACCAAAGATAAAAGTTCTGAGACCTAAACCTCAATCCTGAGAACCATGCATATGTTCTTCTGAAACGATCCCGCGGAGCTTCATTATTGAAATACAAATCCTAAGAACACAAAAGTAACGCACAAATTCCAACTCTGGCCCCTCAGCCCTAAGTGCCCACACTCGATTTCGCAAAACATTCGGTATCAAACAATACACCTGGGGGCCTGCCCCTAACCCCAAAAAAACCTACCTTTCTGAGGACATATATAAAGAAATCATGAAAAAGCAGCAAGGCTTTCAGGGTGAATGTACACCGTACATCGAAAAGCCCAAAACCTTGAAGCCCTAACTGGAAACCCTAAACCCCCCACACCTTGAACCCTAGACCATAAACCCTAAACCCCTAAACCCCTAAACCCCTAAACCCTAAACCCCCCACACCTTGAAGCCGCATCTTCAGCTCTAAGTCCATAAATCCAAAATCCTGAATCCTCTTTCGTGGTTTAAGGTTCAGGTCTTAGGGTTTGGGGTTCGGGGGGAATATTGAAAATTTAGCTGATAACATTGCTTGAGGTTTCGCATAACTCTACTAATTAATTACTTTGTGCCCCCGTAAAAACCTATTCGCAGTAAAAGGGCTCCTCGCATCAGGGCTTAGCTTTTCATCACCCTAAACCCACTAGGGTTTGCAGGTCAGGGCGCTCGGGCTTTCCGCGCCTTCTTCATCCCTGTTGAAGTCTTTGTAGCCAGCGAACTTCCAGACCTGTTCTTTCATTGTCGCTTTTTTCTGGGTGAGGGAGGGGGGGGGACTTATGATTTAAGATGGCTTAGGGTTCAAGGGCACTGAAGGCGTTTAGGGGTAACAAACATCATTGCTGCGAGTAGAAGCAGAAGGAGGCGTAGAAGGAGTATCAGTAAGAGTGGCAGCAGCACCAGCAGCAGCTGAGTGCAATAGTAGTCGTCGTAGTAGCAGCGGTAGTAGTACTAGTGGTAGTAGTAGTAGTAGTAGTAGTAGTAGTAGTAGTAGTAGTAGTAGTAGTAGTAGTAGTAGTAGTAGTAGTGGTAGTAGTGGTAGTAGTAGTAGTAGCAGCAGCAGCAGCAGTAGAAATGCGTGTTATTGTTGTTGTTGTTGCAGCAGTAGCAGGAGCAGCGGTAGTCGTCGCTCTACAATTGCCACGTCCCGTTTTTTGCTTGCCATTGCTATTTCCCAAACCCGTTTAACCCTAAACCCTGAACACCAAACCCTAAACCCTAAACCACCAACCCTAAACCCTAAAACCCAACCCTCAACCCTAAACCCCAAACCCTAAATAAACCACAAATCCCAAACCCTGTACATAAACCCTCTAAACCCTATAAACACTAAACCCAAAACCCTAAACCCTTTGCCCTAAACCCTAAACCCCAAACCCCAAGCCCCTATAAACCCCATCAGCCCTACAGACCCCAAACCCTGATTCCCCCAAAACCCTATAAACCCTAAACGCTATAAGCCCTACAGAAAAAAAACCCTAAGCCGCAAGCCCTTATTCCCCCCCCCAAAAGAAGCCGTTGTTCCCCTACTTGTCGGGAACTAAGGCTAACCTTTTTGGTTATATAGGGATTATATACGGACTATACTACCCAAAAATGGTACGAGGTTACCTACTCTGCTACTAGGTTAGTTATAAGGGGCATTAGAATCCCCAAACCCTAGATCCCTCACAGATCCATTATAGATCCTTTAAAGGAACCCAACAAAGGTTAAAGGTTACCTACTCTACTGCCCTTTGTTCCATGCCCCTGGCTGCTCTGGGAGCCCCTACGTGTAGCGAGGCAACCTCGCTGTGCGCGCACTCGAAGGTTTTGAGGGTTTATAGGGTTTCGGGTCTCGGGTTTGGGGTTTAGGGATTCGAGTTAGGGTTTAGGGTTTAGGGTATAGGGTAAGGAAAGGGGCCTAGAAAGATACCTATACTATTTTGGGGATTCCTCATTATAACTATAGTATCATCGGCCCCAAAATCCTATTCGAATTATGCAGGCCCTTATATTATCCAAAGACTCCAAATTCCAGGGATGAAGGCTCAAGGGGTTTAGGGTTTAGGAGTTTCGGGTTTAGGAAGAGGGGGTTCTGAATGTGGGAGCCGAGGCCTGAGGACTACATGGAATGGAAAAAAGCCTCTGATTTAGAAGCCCCTTACAGGTAGGTAGTTCCTCTTCCATAGTACTCCCATAAGACCCCCTTTACCTGTGGTATGGGAGGCTTATGGGAAACTACCCACCTTATAACTACCCACCTGTAAATGTCTTAGTGATTGGGGAGATTGCATGAGAGTACCTTTATTTCCGTTCTGACAAGGACTAAACATGGAATATGGACGGAAAGAACCCTAAACCCTAAACCCCAAACCCTAAACCCTAAACCCCAAACCCTGAACCCTAAACCCGAAACCCTAAACCACAAACCCTGAACCCTAAACCCAAAAGCTGCTGAATGCTAAGCCGCCTCACCTGCGACCTAGTTGCCAAGCGCTAAAGCCTACCACCCTGCAAGCCTCAACCCTGATCCCTAGCCCTAAAACCTCAAAGTAAAAACTTAACCCTTGACCCTACGCCCCGAAGCTCTAAACCCTGAAAAACGTAAAACATGGGCCTTGATGATTCGAATAGGGTTTAGGGGCATACGACATGGATAAAAAAATAGTAGGAAGATTTAGGTGTCGACAGTGAGCGCAGAAGGCAGAAACTCACGCCCTAAACCACTAAACTCTGAATCGTAAAGCTTCGCAGCCCCTCCGACCGAAATCGAAATTCTTTAGTTGGAGGTTCCTGTGTAGTTATGAGCAGGGCTTACAAGGCTCCTCGAAGGGGTCGAAAGGCTCTACTTGGAGGTTCATGGGTAGCTATAGGATAGCCCTATATTCGGGAACTTATAGCCCCACTTATAGCTACCCCTCATCCCATCATGAGCCTCATCGGGAGATTAGGGTCTGAGGTTTAGGTTTGACGGATTGCAGGTTGAAGGTTTAGGGTTGAGGGTTTAGGGCTTTAGGGTTGAGGGTTGCAGCCCTAAACCCTAAACCCTAAACCCTAAACCCTAAACCCTAAACCCTAAACCCTAAACCCTAAACCCTAAGGTTGAGGGTTCGAGGTTTCGGATTGCGGTGTAGTGCTTGGGGTTCTTCGGCTTTCGGCTTGAAAGGCTCAGGGCCCATAAACCCTTAAAACCCTAGGCTCTAAACCCTTAAACCCTAAACCCTAATTAAACCCAAATTAAACCCTAATTAACCCTAATTAAACCCTAGTTAAACCCTAATTACACCCTAATTAAACCCTAATTAAACCCTAATTACACCCTAATTAAACCCTAGTTAAACGCTAATTAAAACCCCAAACCCGAAACCCCTCAGGGCCCATAAACCGAGCCACAAAAACAAAGGAGATGAACAGCGAGCCCAGGACAGCTGCCGGGGCGGATACCTGGTGCAGGGTTTAGGTCGTCGGGCCGTCTAGGTTTAGGGTTTAAGGGGCCGTTTAGGGTTGCGGGGCCAGTTAAAGTAAAAGCCAGAAAGTTGGAATATGATTATCCTAAACCCTTTATGGTAAATTATAGGGTATCCTACCCTGAAACCATATTCCAGCTTTCTGGAGTTCCCTTTAGGGTTTAGGGCCCAGGTCACGGCATCTGGCTAAGGACTTTGGGTAACAAGGGGGCAGCTCTTGCTGCTACTTGGAGGTTCATGGGTAGTTATATATATATATATACACGTAGGGTTATGAGTAGGATAACTATAGTTATAACCCATATTAGGGGACTTATAACCCTACTTACTAGGTCCCCTGATCCTTCAAGTACCAGCTGCTTTTCCGTGCAAGAAAACAGGATCTGCTGCAGGGCAAGAAAACAGGATCCGCTGCAACGCCTGCACCACCCTCAGTTCCACACTGTAAACCCGAACCTTACAGCCAACACCCCAACTCCAAAGCCTACGGTCTAATACCTAAACCCCAACTACACCGAAAAGCGTACGGAATAATATTGCTGGTGATTATATATCCATGCTTCTATATTCCTTCGGATGATGGTAAGGGCCCGAGACCCAAAATCTCTGAACCCCGAACGGCCGTAACCCCAGAACCCCAAACCTTGGCCCCATCTCCAAACCCCCCGAAACCCTAAGCAACTGAGAACTAACAAGACCTGCTTGTCGGGTATTATGGGGAACTAAAGGTTAACCTTTTTGGTTATATAGGGGTTATAAAAGGAGTATACTGCACAAAAAAGGTTCAAGCCCTAAGCAACTGAGAATTCACAAGAACAACAAAAACACAAAGCCCGTTAGAAGCCTAATAAAGGGCCCCCAAAAAGCATCTCAAGCAAAAATTAGGATAGGGATGTCCCATATAACCCTCCTTGTAAAGAACCCCCGATCAGGTAGGGATATCCCTATGCAATGCTTATGATTATGTCCAGCGAGCAACATGCATGCACTGGACCCTGAACCCTAAACCCTAAGCGCTCCAACCTTGTACGGCAACCTTCCAGAGCCCAACCAGGCAAGACTCAGAAGATTGGTGCATGATAAATGGAGGAGCCTGATCAAGAAACCCTCCAACATCCCCGACCTGGAGCCGGTATTTCGTTGCATCCATGGCTTCACACCCAGGCAGCGTCGGGCTTACCATAGGGGCCTTGATGATCTAGGATGCCCAGTACCCCGGGAATAAACAGGGCTCCCTTTTGGTTTGGGTAACTTTAGTGATTAGAATGTGGTTTTGGGGCATAGTGTGCTATATCTCTAATCAAGAAAGAACTCCTCCAAAAAGGTAGAGGTAATCATGAAGGCCCCTAAATGACGGGCCTGTCTCCATGTTTTTGAAGCACGGCTTAAGGGATTGATAAGGGATTACAAAAACGGCTTTTATGAGGAGATATAGGGAACATTCGGGTTACACCTCAGGGCTGTCCACATTCGGATTTCAGTGAGAAGGTTTAGTCTCAGGTCGTGCGTTAGTTTAAGGAGACCTTCCACATCTGCGGGGTTCAGGGCTGCTGGGCTGTGGGATTTGTCACCGCGAGTATGGCTGCTTTCTTGTGGGATTCCGGGATCAGGATAAACTGCGAACCACTAAACCCCACTTAGCGGCGTCTTTCACGAGGGGCTTCCAGGTTACGGATTGAAACTGCGGCTTCCCGGAGCTCTAGCTGCGGTAGCTGTCTATGGCCGTCGGAGATATCAAGGATGTTCCGTGCTGTTCTTGCAGGCCAGTGAAGCTTTCCGGTTGCTCCTCCTTCTAGAGTGTATACGATGCATTACCGAATCTTGTCAAAGATAGACCTGGTGCTAGCGTGCATGGCTGTAGGGTTTGGATTTAGGGTTTGAGGGTTGTCTACGGTTGAGGGTTGTATAAGGTTGGTGGCAAGGGTTTTGGTTTAAGCACGCCCAAAGCTTACAGACTCCACTCTAAGAGCAAGCACACCCTGAACCCTTGAGGCCTACACGGGCCTACACCCTACAGTAAACCCCATAAAATTGGAAATTGGAAACCGGATTAAGGCCAAATGGTGCTGGGATTGCCTATACATAACTCTTAAGGATTGAGGCTATTCGGCTTTCAGCTTTTGGGCTTCCACTGTAAAGCACGAGAACCCGAACTCTGAACCCACTTAGTCGACCCCAAAGGCTTTTACAACCAAACTGAGAAAGCAACAGCTGTACAAACGCCGAAAACCGACAAGTCAAGGGGGTCCCAAGCCGTGCTGCTTCAACATCCGTGCTGCTAAGAATGTTGCGTGCTGTCTCGATGTTATGTTCGAGTACAGAGGCAGGCTCATATTTGGAAGTTCATCGGTCGTAACACTGGCACATTCCAGGCATGACATGAGCTAGTAGGCCCAGCATGACACATCAAAGCTACAGACGTCGCTTAGAACTTTGCATCATGGACACCTCCTGTTTGCCGACCTCCTTGGTCAGCCGGCTGACGTCACTATGCCCATGGATATTCAAATCCACCTTTCACTATGACGAGCCGACGGGTCATATGCGACGAGAAAGATTTATTTATTTCTTTCAGTATGGGAGTTCCTTGTTGAGCTCAGCGCTCGAGAGGGTGCCAAGCTGAGTTTGTGGTGTCTGAGTTGAAGCAGTGTAGAAGCACCAGGGGTATATGACATCATAACACACCATCGTCCGAGGAAGGTGTGCAAAGTGCATCCGTCACTGGCATCGAGGATGCTGAGTCTCTGGAGACAGAGCGAGGACAAGATCTTTGCTCCCTGGCTTGTGTTTTCTCGGTTCGCAAGTGTCTTTGTCGGGGTGGCCCAATATGTTCTTGACTGAGGTTTGCTCATGTGTACCAGGATACTGCCTGGAGGATTGCTATACATCATGTGCCCCGGCTGAATATCTTCATGTGGTCTCCACTGCCTTTCGCCGCCTGCATTCAGAAGAAGCTTGAGGCCCTTTCGGCACTGCCATGGGGGCCTGGCTGTGAAAGACCGGGTGGCTGTGACTCGGCTCATTGATGGGTACCGTCCGTGTGGGTTTTTGCAACGAATAAACCATCATCCTTCCCTGAGGCCTTCCTTGCCCACTTGGTGCTCCTCGCCGACTTCATCGCAGTTCGGGTTGTGGTGCATCTTCCGATGCAAGAGAGCCGCTTCTTTGAGATGCACCCTGCTGTGGAGGCTAGAATAGGGATTCATTGTTTGACTTCGGGCATCAGATTACGCTTTGATTGATTTCTTCAAGCAGGATGCGGCTCGGCTCCTGAAGTTTGTTCGATGCTGCTTCCCGATGTCGGCATTCTGTTGCCGCAAGCAGCAGCTGGGAAAAGCGTTTGGTGAAGAGATGTGTGTATGTGTGTTTATGTGTTTGTACTCGGTGTGTGAACATGGCTGGAACCTAGGGAGCCGACAAGTCTGTGGGGAACAGACAAGCTTGTCATCAAGGGTGTGAAGCATGTGTCTGGAAGACTTTTGTCTATGCTGCCCGTTTGCAATTGAGTTGGACCAGAGTCCTCATTCAGATCATGGTGTCTTCCAGTCATCACTGATCCGAGGTACCATCCCGTGTGCAACAGACAATCCGTCGGTATGCCATCAATTCAGACTTACCACGGCGAGCACACGGGCACCTACATGTATTGTGCCACTTGCTTAATCTGGGACTGTTGATGTCTGTTCTTTCTGAGAAGTGGGCTTCAGTGATTCATTGTCAGGTTACCGGTGTCGTCCTGTTGCGCCACCGCCGTTCCGTGGACTATTTAATGACCCTCAATGTGACAGCAGTGCTCGACGAGATGGCTCGAGATCTCGTGTCTCAGGCCCGGGGTGGGTTCAAACACAGAAACAGGAAGGTTTTGGCAGTGATAGTGATGCACGCCCAGGACATTGACGAAAGCTTCATGTTGCTGCGCCTCCAGGGAAATCCGTTTTCCGTGTGCAAGCGACAAACTTTCCCGCTCCAGGCGATGTTTCTTCATTGTCGCTTGTTGTGCCTTTTCTTTTGGATGCCGCTCCACTTCATACTCTCACCGAATTGGAGGAAGAGGACTTCTTTGTCTCCCAACCGATTGGGCCGCCGACTGTTGCGGTGCCAGGGCTGCATTGTGTGGCTTGGTTTTTCTTGTGTGGTGAGTGTCTTGTGCTGCCTTCCTATCGCGGGGAACATGTGTTCCATTGGTTTTGGAGGGTACCGGGGCGGATTCTGGGTTTGCTCAGATGGCTGCGACCACCGTCACGGATGCCGTT